>JAPYZM010000913.1:0-31033 GCA_030522845.1 Psyttalia concolor
AAGACGTGAGAAAAGTTGATGGTGTCGATAGGACTAACACCGGTAGACTCTCTGGACTAATTCGTCGCGATCCGGAATTATTCGGGAGGCGGTTAATTCCTCGGTATCCGCGCGACTGTCCGGTTGTCTGAGGGTGACGTCAGACCGTCGACCCTCAGGTGGTATGTAGCGAGTCGCTACAATAAGACCTGTAACCGGAGGTTTGCGATGAGTGCAGTTCACACTCATTTTTTTCTCCCTATTTTCGTTTTTCTCTGATACGAAATCTGAAATGTTAGAAAAAAATTCTAACCGAATAAGTTAGATAAAATAATGGAAATCCATTGATTTTTCCTAACAATTTTTAGTGAATGTTTAGAATAGGTCCGTCAACGATTATGAGCCCATCCCAGATTATGAATCACAACCCTCAATTTATTAGAAGCGACTATATCAGGAAATTCCAAGAAACTGGGCCACAAACAGCCGAAACCTAGGTGGTCGTGCCACATGTCAAGGTGAATGCCTCGGAGACCTTTTGTTTTGATATTTTGATCTTCCGGTAACTGTGTTTGAAATTGAAATTCAATCTAAACCAATCGCTTCTCTCAAAAGCGGTTCTCAGATTCACATTGGAAAAGAGAAACCAACACTTTTCAACAAGTCTCATGAAATTCGTTTAGGTGGACCTATACTAGGCAGTGATTCATTTGGCCTAGCGTACAAAATACAAAAGTATATAATAATAAATAAAAAAAAACACGAATAACATTTTTGAAGAACAATTTATCGGTGACACCTTTGGGTTCAAATATCATATTAAATAATAAGAAGAGAAAAACATGGGACGTGATAAATCTCATGTGTTATAGAAAGGTGTTATTTGGATGAGTGAGCATGTCTGGCGAAGTTCCTCAATACTGTTGGGTATGATAAGATTCATATTTACTGATTTATTTCACAAATTTGGGCACTATTTTCGTGGCCATTCAAAGTCTCTGTCGATTATGAGAGTAGAGTACTGTGAACTATGGGCACGGAGAGTACAGAAAGAATGGAGATGAGTCTGATTTATTTTTCATGACTGAGGGTGAGATATCACCTGACTTCACGATGCTTATTACAGGACGACTTCACTAAATTCTGAAAACGGTGACGTAAATTCTGAAAAAGACAATTGTCCTCGCTTGTCGACGGACAGCATGTAATTACCATTTATTAATTGTCGAGAAAAAAGTGAATGACAAAAATCACTTAGCAATATTCTTTCCATTTATTAAATTTAATGCCGATAGAAATTTAATACAATTTTTCGAGGGCGTTTAATGTGTGCGACATAGCAGACCGAATATTTCCGTTATCGAATTAACTTTTATGAGGATTCAACTCACGGTCAGCCTCGGGGTAAATTTTTGTGTGGTGTTTATTATTATTAGTCATTCCACAGGACTAATTGATTAGTATATGCATAATGAGAGACAATCGACGGTAATTTTTTCCGTATCATAAAGGCTTTCACCCTTTTCGATGCCTCTTTTTGATTCAAAATCAGAATTCACTCAGAATTTCTCAGCATATTAAAATAGATTGTGTAATGGGCAATTTTGTTTAATATCGAAAACACGTGGCTAGTGCTTTTTTGATATCTATAATTAGGGAGTCAGTTTTTATTTAAAAAATAGAAACATGCTTCTTAATGGATGTATTAATACAGGTATTTTTATCGACCGCCTTCGCCGTGCAGTTAGAGTGTAGACTGGCATGCGAATAATTTGCGATCGATAAGGCTTCCCATAAAAATCCATAAAACGTCCGCAGACGAACCCTACGCTAACCTTGCACTCATTTTGCTTCCATCCTGGGCCAATGTTGCGTGAATTTCGCATCGCTAAGTTGAACAAATTGTAGAAAATCATTCGAAAACTAGGAATACCTTTGGCTCTATCTTTGAACTCGGTCTGGATGATATAAAAACGAATATATGTAAACTGGATTCAATCACTTTGGACAAAAATTTTTTTTAATTGTGGTAAAACTAAATCGGTCCCAAACATACATACATTAAGTCCGGATCTGATCTAAAAATATTTAGATTCGTACACCCAAATAAGTGATCCTAACACAAAAAACTCGAAACTTCAATTTTCACAATTACAGATTTCCATTTTGAAGCAAACATAATTTCTCTGTTGAAATTGATTGTTTTCTTCATGAAATGTACGAATTATCTTGTTATCAAATGACTATAATTTATTAGACACTTAAATTTAATAGTGAAGTGGTCAACCAGGTTCGGGTATCCGTTAACAATACTTAATCATACAAGAGTAGATTTTTTTCGAAGTACTGTAAAGTATTTTTCCATATTGCTCTTGACTTTTCCTCATGCGGGGATTGGTATGGGGTGTTCCCCGCACTTGGAAAAGGGAAAATCACAACGGAAACATATTATTCCTGGGCTTTCGTTATGGAATTTTTCGTCCCTTGCACCCGAAAATCCGCGATTCTAACCTCACTCCGTTCGGTTAGATCGCGGTTTTCGGGGCGAGAGACGAAAAATATTATACGTCACTCGGCGATAAAAGTATTATCTGACTCATGTGATTATAATCCTCGCCTTCGGCTCGGATTATAAAGCCACATTCGGGATTATAAAGCCACATTCGTCAGATAATACTTTCATCGCCTGGCGGCATAATGTACTATTTTTCACTCACGTGGTTAGCCGCCTGGCTTGCGGCTCGGCTTACCAAACTCCGTGTGAGTCAAAAATCCTTCAACGAGGGGCCGGAAAAATACCATTTTAATAAATGTGATTTTATAATTTCATGAGTCGAGCAATAACGCAATCTAACCGAGCAAGGTGAGGTTAAAATCGCGTTTTTTCAATTACATAAAAGAGCTGTAAAGAGAATAAATCGCATAGTTTGGCTCTGCGGAAAATTTCAATTTTTTTTCAACTTAAACTGATTTACAGCTTCTCGATGGAATTTTTAAAGTTAATTTTTGTGGTCTGCCAAAAAATTGCACTTTGAGGAAAACGAAAGACTAGGCTCTAAGACTTTAAGGCTAGACTAGAATGAAAATTGACCAACGTTCTTCAATATTAGTAAGCAATATCGCTGGAATGGTATCGCCGTTATTAAAAACTAATGTCACACTCGTGAATCCCTGCAGGGGCAGGTTAATAAAAATGAGCGATAACTCCCTAAAAATCAATGATGGAGATAGATGGAACGAAATGGAAAGAATATTGAGATCCAAATCATAATACTTTTCATTATGAATACAATCATTGGGATTTGGACAACATAATAATATGTTCTATTTTGTCTTACATTTTCTTAATGGAGCGGAGAACGCAGTTGAGTAGAATTTTGCCCGTTAAAATAGAAGAGAAAAAATATTAAATTTAATGAACTCTATGGACTTTCTTACTGATGGCGTATGGAAAAAGCTCCATTTTGAATATTAGGAGAAGATGGGAGTAATAGGCCCAATTACCCCGGACATCTGACTCAGAATTTGATTATGAGAAGGGCAAGAGAGTTCCTCGCAAAGGAAAACCAACACTGCCCGATAAAAGAAAAAGAGACGAAACCGCCCCGATCGCAGCAGCAAGTGATTACCGACAGACTAGATGGCGACCAATTCTCCGCCATTGGAAAAAATCAATACAACCTTCTAGGAGTGGAATTAAATAAGACCAACAGAGCAAGAAAAGGACCAAGCCACATATGGAGATGGAGTGTCTTTCATAACCGAAACTCTTCTTGGAAACCCAATGTCCACTTTGGACATTAAATTTTAATCAACCATTGACTTTCATATGGTGACGTACGGCACCCAAATGTTTCAATAGAACCGTTTTTATAGCTTTCGATGTTTACCGGCATCTATAGCTTGAAACAGAGAAAACACCCGAATACCATCTTGAACATTATATTTTATTGCATTTTTATGTTACGACATGAGGGACCCCAAATGTAGGAGTGGAACAGTTTCCCAGCCTGGAGGGCTCGATGGCGTCTGAACCTCGAAACAGGAAAAAACTGCCGAATGGATAATACCTGACGGTTCGGTGCGTTTCCCTACAACCCCGTGTGTAAGAAAGAGTTTATGACTTTTGAGGTTTATCACTTTTTCATCCTTGAAAACCAACGAACTTTTCAAATGAGTAGAAGTGGAACAGCAGTATATGAGTTTATGAAACTTGATTAGTACATAAAGGAATAAAGTTGTTCTCGAGGTTGGTAGTGGTTCCAGCCAGTTGTTCCGGAAAGGTTGTTCCAGAAAGTAGTGCCAGTTACATGGAGAGTTAACTTCAGGTCATTGGACCAGCTCATTATCATTATATCAGAGAGTTATACCAGATCATTGTACGAGAGAGTTGTACCAGATTATCAGCTCCAGAGTTAGTAACAGTCAATCTACAAACGTCTTCTGGCTTAATTATATCCCAGATAGCAACCATCGACAAGATTCGATGAAGTTATTCTCCATGGCAATCAGCAATTCTGCGAAACTGGTGGACTGGGAAGTTTTGACTTGCAACTCCATACTTAGTGGGTAATCATCTCAACTTATCAATGGACTCTCACCAGTCAAGTATAGATTTCAGAATCTGAATTTGGCAGTAATCGTTTAAAGGCAGGGCAGAAGACCTGTGGACTTGGTTTATTCATCTTTTATCAAAGAAGTCAAACTCTGCATTACTAATTTATTCGCTGAGGCAACATTGTAATGTTCTTTTTTACCATTTATCAAGGGTCGCGAGGTTCCTGAAACTTATTATCTGCCACGAAATCTTAATCCTTCACCATACGAGTAAAGATTCTTAAACCCAAAAGCTCTAAGTACTATTCTGGACATCGAGTTTCAAGACTAGTAAACTCACCAATCTACCAAGACCACCCCTCGTCATCAATCGACAA
This sequence comes from Psyttalia concolor, assembly GCA_030522845.1. Lineage (NCBI taxonomy): Eukaryota > Metazoa > Arthropoda > Insecta > Hymenoptera > Braconidae > Psyttalia > Psyttalia concolor. The sequence goes on from JAPYZM010000913.1 coordinate 4,914, forward strand.
TTTCATCAGTATTATGAATGTGATCAACTATATCGACGTCATCAAACCCACCAACCTCATCATCAAGATCATCACTTCGCCCGAGTTCCATCTACATCTGCACCTCCAATGAGCTCATGTATATTCAACTCTCAGCGCCCCACGCTCCCAAACTCAACGGATCCCACCAATAGCCAAAGACTTTAGACCTGAGTCTTCCTCTAAAAAAAAAATTGTTTCTGAGTCCTTTTGAAATCTTAACTACCATAAGTCAAAACACAACACAAATTACTCTATCCTTTATTTCTACCTCCCACATTTCACATTTTCCTCCGTATAATCTTGTCTATAATTTAAAAATTATCGGTTAGAATAATTTAATATTATCAACAAACGGAAATGTAGGGATTTTTTCTTCAACTACGACCTCCTTTTACCTCCTAAATATCGCAATTCATGCTACATTCAGATCCCATCTTTTAAATTCCAATTTCATTCATTGGTCATTACTATCCGACTATCTATTCTGATTAGTTACGATACGGTAACGCAAAGGGTCACTTTTTTCTATCATTTCAAGTAACCTAGTAACCTACTGTCCGCAACGTCAAACTCTTGGAAATCAAAACATTGTTCTGAAAAGTAATCGCATGTGCCATCAACTGTTTTATATTCAATGGCCAAGTTAAATTAAAAAACTGCTATGTCATTTTAAAGAATGAACAAGTACAGAACTTTCCCATCCATTCCATATCGAAGATCGTCATAATCGATACAAAAAAAATCAATTGTTTATCATGCTCGACAATGCGTCTGAAGGCGATTTCAATACATTTGAAATATATATAACGATTTTTGCTATTCATTCTAGATACGATCGAACGAAATTCGTAAGCGGCTTATCCGATGGCGAATTGGGTATGCAAACCCGCGGGGATAACGTCACGGCAGCTGAAACCCCAAAATGAAACGTCATTTTCTCTCTCTATAAATATATATATGTATATACAGTGGTGTTACAGACCGCCTGTACCACCGAACTGGTGCACGTTACACCACTGTAGCAAGCCGCACCCGCACTGACCGAGCAATGGTGGTTGAATTACTCCCATATGCAAGAGACGAGAGAGGACGAGAGGTTTGCCTCTCGCTCGAGATATGTGCCAAACCCATAAGGCATGGGGGATTGCCACCCGGCCAGATCGTTAAGGCTTTGCGTACCTATAAACTGAAATGAGTTCTACCAGAGACCCATTATTTGCACAAAAACTATAGTGATTGGTTATGATAGACATCAATTAATTTGAATATACGGCGAAGGAACAATTATGTTTGCGACAATGGAACACAATTTCCCATTGTTATAGATCGCATTTTTCCACTTTAGAACGGCGTAGATACAGTATTAATGGATTTTTTCCGAAATTTATTAGTTAGTAATTGGTAAATTGATAGTCTATCGAAAATATGTCACTTCAGGTAAATCACTTTAGAACAATGGCGGGATGATTTCTATTTTTGGTGTTTCTATCAATTCTACGGGTAATTCACTTCCGAATGGAAACTGTTCCAACACACATACATAAAAAATAAAAACAATAACTTCTTTTGGGGAAGTTAAAAAAATAAATGGGTAGTTTCTCCTTTGGCAGTTGAATGGGCCATCAATCTCTCGTTTTATTTGGTGCATACGTTCAAATATTTATCCAATATTATATGACTAAAGTAAGAGAGTAGAAAAATTTATGTCATGTAACTCCGCAAGTAACATAGAGTCCGAAGTCATAGATAAAATGACAAAATTTGATTATTCATGAAAAATGTCTTTTGGATGAATTACTCTATGTCAGGCTATACTAAACTGATTGGCACGAAATTTTATACGAACGTGCGGACTAGTCCAACAAATTATTGGCGAAAATTTCAGATTATTGTTCCAAGTTTCATCCGTATTACAGTTGCGACTTCAACGTCCTATTTATGAAAGCACAAACACATAAATGAAGTTGGTCCTAATCGAAATATCTCGAAACGCGTAAGGATGATTCCTCATTGGTCGAAACAATCGCCATATTCGAGGCGAGGCGGGAAATGCAAATACGGCGCCCGGAGCGCGCTATCGGTCTCGTTTTAATTAAAAAGATAGGAAAATGCTGATACTTCGAAGATTTTGCGAGGGGGGCTATTCAATTTTTGATTACCCTTCGTAGAGAATTCCGTGAAGAATATTTGAAAAAACAAGTTAATTGTACCCGCATTTCAAAAGATAGCGAATATAACCCTTTTTTACAAAAAAAAACAATATTTTCAAAGCTAGTGAAGCCATTCGATGCCACGTCGAACTTATTAACTGGCACCATAAGACGAACACAGTACAACTCAGCCAAATTATGTGGATGAGTTGAATTTTTAGGTAAAAAAAAAATATCAATTATTGATAATCCAGCCGTGCTTGGCTATGTGGAATTATTATGATTTGATACGGTAGATACGATGACAACGAAGATTTTGATACTAACACATTCAAATCGGTTAAGTAGTTTCTAAGATATTAAGGCAAAAAGATTTTTGAGAAAGTTCTACATCTCTGAAACTACTGGACCGATTTGGCATGGATTTTTTGTTTAAGTTTATTTCGTTTTTTTCAATGTCTAACAATTTTAAAAAAAATTAATGACTACAAAGCTTTCATTCAGAAGCCAAAACCACTGATCCATTAACAATTGACGATTGATTTCATAAATCTGTCAAACCAAATTATAAATTTCACAGCAAATGCTAATCTTTGAATTTTATATTAATTTTTTTTTAGTTTATCTTACTTCAGTTTCTTACTCTGAAACTATAGAGAATATCCGCAAGATAGTAACACAGAGGCATTTTGTACCGCAGATATACAGAACAACTGATGTATGGTTCAGTCAGCATAACTTTTAACATCAAACAAAGGAGTGGGGGTAACGCGATCATACGCAAAATGGAGGTGGTAGGGGTAGCATTTCATGTTAATATATCATTGGACATCTCAAAAATTGAAGGGAATAGCCTTATTCTGGCTGTGAATCCAGTCACATGGAACATATTCACTATCCCAAATTCAGTCAGTTATAATATTCAAATCAAATTATTAGTCGTAAATTTGTACTCAGTTTGACAAAACTAACAGTTGGTCAATTATTTACTTTCCAGTGAATTATATAAATTATTTCACTAGTTTCACTCGATTGTAATTTTTTTCAATATTATAAAAGAAATGATGCAATAAATCAAATTCAGCAGAGGTATAGTTACCAATCTATAATAATTATCAATCTATAATTCATAGATAATGTCGGTAATCGTAGTACAACGATAAATTTATAACTGCGATTCATACCTCAATCATCAATTGGAAAATTGACTTCAAGGAGCAAGGATTTCGATATTCGTAAGGAAGTGAAGCTCTTCTCATTTCTTTCGAGCAAATATCACTATTAATTACTTGGAACTAAGAACATTTATCACAACTGCTGTTCACCCGTCATCAAGCGCAGCAAGGACGGCAGAAAGTGCTATATTTGAGTCTTCAATTACAGAGTAATTGAGAAAACCATAGTTATCCTTATCAATTCGAGTATTTAATAGCTCCCATCACCATGCGATCTCCGTCAGGGAAATAATTTCACCGCAAAAATTGTTTCTCCAATATCTATCATTTTTATTCACTCTTTGAGTAATTAACGGTTTCCTCAGTCTTTGACGGACACAAATTGCCAGTAATAACTAATTCTAAAAAGCGTAACTAATTGGAATTTAGATCTCTCCGTACTAAAATTTGCCTGAATGAGGATATCTATCACGAATTTTCGTAATAATACCTCCATGCTTCGGTTGAATTATCCACCACAATAATAATAGCACAAAGGGATGGCCTGTAGTATGTGGGTGCAATTGGACGTACGAGAAATGCCCCAATCGTTTCAACGTTTTCGGTTAGCCGCATCTCGCGGGGATTTTCATCGGTGGCCCCAATGCCCACCGTGTAGCGGTAAAACCCCAGAGTGGCTTATGAGATCCACTTTCAACCGTTGGACCATTGACGCCGGTCGTAATTCCCTCTCCTTCTATTTCTCGAATGAGATAAAAGGCTTTCGCCCAATATTTTTCAGTCTTCACTCATCCCCATTACATACTACTCCACGTTTCAACGATTCGTCATGTTCTATGATGGAGGGCCAATGCTGAAGCTCATTTATCTCTTCATTTCAGATGATTTTGTCTTGTGTTGATGGTTCAGTAGATAGGCAGAATGTTTTTTCCTCTTTCGCCCTCATTCATTTATTGATAGAGGGAGTAATAAGTGAAGTAATAAGGGGGAATTATTGGAGGAGCAATTCCAGAATGAGAAATGATTCCAGTTCTCAAAGAGGAAAATAGTGGCGGGAGATTATATCGTCATTTAAAACGGGAGAATTATTTCGGTACAAGATATTGAGGGTACTTGTTTGTATGACCGGATTTGGATATAACTCATTGATCTAGATTTCACATCAAAGTGCTCCAGACTAAAATATAAAATTGGGAGGCAAGCTTGATTTTATATCAGGTTCAAATGTCACACAATTACGGCAGCCCCGATGTCAGGCATGAATAATCGGATACCAATATGATCTATATCTGCTTGCCAACTGCTGGCACGCCTTATATGGTATGTGTCCGGCACTTAGAGATGTAAAATAAGACTGGTCTTTGACAAGCTGGATAGGTCGTATGGCAGACCCTGATCCACTCGGAATAAGGCTTGCGGGAGAGGAATGAACCCCAGACAAATGTGAGCTCGCCTTGGTTAAATGCGATTCCGGCCTGCTGGCCTCGGGCTTTCTGTACTCTATCTCAACCAGGCCCTGATCTATTGCAATTAAGGTATGCAGTGAGCCTCGAATCCACTTGATTAGACTCTGCTCAATGAGAAATACGCGTCGCTGGGCTCCCTGCATACAGCAAGCATTATATACTGGGCAATTATATACAGATCAATTCGAAATAAGACAAGCTGGTCATTTGTCCTCAATATTCGGCACTGATCACTTATCAGACTAATCAATTAAAAGCAATCAGCTATACAAATTAAAAGTAGCCATTCTCGATCAATAATTAATGCTTTGAAAAAAGTACTTGAGTAAGTAATTGTATATACGACAAAATCACTTCATTAGCTGGATCAGGCCCTGAGGAGAGGCCTACAGCAGGTACCCAGTCGGATAACGTGATCAGGCTATTCTGTTTTCCAAGATTCTGGAGGATGCTCTTCCGAAAAATGTTAAGCAATTATTCTATAAAAATGACGGAGAATCAGGAAATTTGAATTTTCAACCAATTACGATTTTTTCAAAAATTGGTGCTCAATATTTATTTATTTTTCAGAGGGAAAATATAAGAAAACGTAAGTTCAATATTTATGACCATATAAAAGTTTCGATTCGAAGAGCCTCGGATCTTCAAAATTGTTGCCGTATTCAAATTCAAAACGGAGTTTAGATATGACATCTTGTTGCGCACTTGCTTTCATAAGTGTCATCGCTCTTTGATGCTCTTTCCGTAATAAAATTATTACCATGTGGATCTCGTATCCTCTGATTCCTGATATCATTAAAACACGGATTGATCTCTTCAATAGTAAATGAATGAATATCTCTACCTCTCGATTCTCATAACTAATTCATTTTTTGAACATAAAAAAATGAAGAGCCGTCAAAGAATAAAAAAAGGAGGGCAGCCTTCATAGCCAAAAGCAGAATATCCAGATCAATCTCTCCCTGATAATTCATTGCAAACGCCCACGAACTATTCACCCCCTGATTTTCCTTCCAAACTCTGTAACTTACCGACTCCAATTTTCTACTCACTTCACCCCTAGTCTTATCAAACAGCCATTCAACAAGATTATGGAAATACATCATTTTTAAAATTCTATACTTTAAAAGTGCGATGCAAGTATGGAAATAGTGGCCTCGTTCCTTGAGGCCCTCGAGCATACTAACATTCTCATAGAATGCTCACCTCCTGCCTTCCATACACCTCGTCTTCCCTCCCACCCTGAAAAAACCAGTACTTCTGTTATAAATATTTACAGAGCCCTTTTCCGGCGCCATTTAAAGCATAAAAGTTTCCCGAAAAGTCACCACAGAAGGCGAAAAAATATCAGTGACACATCCCACGGCTTTTCCCTAGTAAATGTCGACAGCACACAGACGTCGTTTCCTCTCCAGCCCTCGCTTGGGCCTTCTTTTTACACACTTTGAGATAGTGGAAACGGAACCTCGAGCCCAGTTGGGTTGGGATATTAGATATGCAGACACGTCGTCGCAAACGATCCTATTAAGGTTAATGGGCGTAGCCCCTTCTCCCATCGTCCCCCACTGGTTATACTTTTCTCGACTTACAAAACAGTAATACGGACGGAGATTTTGCAAGAGAAGGAGGCTTTTTCAAACAAGGAGGCAGGTGTTTGTACTGTCAAAAATATCTTTTGCCAGGAACAAACCATCACCGCTTCATGCACCTGCTAGTTCCGCGCGAAGTATTTCAACGCAGTTGAGTTGAGAATTCTGAAATTCCATAGAAGCTATACAATAGCCCTGACTTATTCAAATAGCCACATTGTCATCTGAATTTTGTTTTTCAATGCCTCCTAAAATTGAAGTGGAGTCTGGCCATTGTATTGAAACAGTTTTCATCGTATTACCACATGCTTCAACCGATGCCACTTCGGTATCCTAAAACCTGTTGCTCAAGGCAGCTCATTAATCCCTCCTTTTACCAAAAAAATGTTATCTCTGAAACACAGTAGAGCACAGTGTACAGACTAGAGTAGAAGAGAACGTAACAAAGACGTAACATATTGTCATATCAAGACAGCAGCTGGAACAGAGAACGTGAAAGGGGCCTTGGTACGAATTTGTCCGGGAGGCGTTGAAAAACAAATGGCAACGGTGTCACTCTTTCGGAGGTATGCACAAGAAAAAAATCCCTAGAGCATTATTTTCCTCTGCGTTTGCTATTCTTTCTACAGTCGACCTCGACAATCAGTTTTTCCTTCCAAATTTCGAGATGAAATGACAGAGAGACTGAAATTTTTCCCATAAATAGAGGTAAAGACTAGTGTGAGAAGAGCTCTCGTATGTAGGACACTGTCCAGAAAACGATCACCAAGAAGATAAAATGGATAAAATGGATTCCACTCATCGCCCTCGTCTTTTACGTTCAACAAAGTTCGTGATGTCTTTACCGTAACGCTTCTCCTTCATCTCGTTTTTATTTCTCTTTCTTGACTTACGGTGGATTCAACACACAGAGAATCTCCTCTGTTTCTCTCTAAAGACGCTTGCGTATATCCTGGGGCATCCTCCTTCACTAATGCCTACTCTGACAGCGAAAGAAATAGAAAGAAGAGGAGGAAAAAAAAGGGGAGCGAGACAAAAAATAGAAGAGTGTGTTTAGAGTGCGATGCTGTAAAGCGGCCGGTAGAACGACTGAGCAGACACTTCATGGATCCGGCTGCGGAAGCTAGGAAGGAAGGGATGATGCATTATACTTCGTGATGGCTAAGGTCAGGGGGCAATTGGAGGTGGTACACACCGGGGAACTGGTGGGAAACTCGGCGAAGAGGAGAGCAGGGGGCAGAAGAACAATATATACAACAAACCCAAGGAGAGCATGAAAAACTACCGAAGAACATTTTCAAGGAAAAATGTACCGAGTTTACGTTGAGAGTGAAACGAGATGGTTTTGGAGTAACCCAAGGACGTTAGGAGAGTCGTGCCAGTACTGAAACACGTAGTGGTTGTTAAAGTGATGATGACATCAGAGAAGTCTTTTGGGAGAGCTGTAAGTTCCTTGAAACGGGATACATTGAAAAACGAGATGAAAGGAGCCCATCTCCTTTCTTAAGGAGCCCATCTCTTGATGATAAATTATACACCTGTGAGGAGAGAGGAGGGGAAGTAACGAGGTGAGAAATGAAGGTTCTTCATGGACCAAAACACACCTCTGGTTAGCTGATTGCGCTTTAAATAACAAATGTGGTGGAATATTTTCTATTAACAAGGCCCTCCTGAAAATCTCGACGGATTATTATTATCGCTGTTAGTATGAATGTACTTGAAAAGGATTTTTGGACATCTTCCAAGTGTCCTGACACACGAGAAGTGTTCTGAAGTGCTTATCAGACTTGGCGCCAAGACAAACGTACCAACCACTCTGGCAACTACTTCTGCCACGACTGTGATCTTTACGATAGGGAATGTCTTTAATTGGATACCGGTAAAATATATCGAGAAATATTGTTTTCTTCATTCATCAAAATATTATCTGGAAAAAAAACGAGGGCAACGGAATGGGAGAATTGAATGAAAATGAGAGATTTACGTTGGAATGGAATTTTCTTGGTTCCATGGGGTATGATGAATGAGTTGGTGAGACAATAACTACTGGAATCGGAGCGCTTCGGATAGCGGTAGGTTGGACAGAGGTGCGCTTATACTACGACGAATTAATAACGTCCGTTGAAACGATGCAGTGCAAAACGTCCAGAGACCACAATTGTCCAGCTTTGCAATTACGTTGTCATGGGAACAACTATAATGTTGGATGAGAACAGAAAAGCAGAAATTGTTGGATACAGCTGTGGAGTCAGAGTAGAAGAAAGGAAATGAGTGGGAGGGACGTAGTTCCTAAAGGATCGTAGATCCAGTGCCTAGTCAGCTCCCGGAAGAGCCTCGGACATCCCGTGCGCATCAACCGAGACATCTTGAAGGATAAAATGTACTTGCCGAGACTTCCACCTAGGGATTTCACACCATCGGACCAAGTGTTCCCCGTTATGGAGAGTTCAGGTCGGGGAAAGGGAGCAGACTTTTTCTCCTTACCTCTACTTTTTTCAATACTCATGGTCTCGTTCGAATATACTGTATTTTTAATCCTTAATATTGCCTCTGTATTTTATATCCTCCTCGTCTCAAACTTCCACCCTCCTACTTATCGTTCTAGTGTAATCCACGTGACGCGCTAATTCCTAGGATTTACATAAGTGCTCGAAGGCACTATGAAAATTTAATACGTCGAGAGACCACTTGCACGGCTATTGCCGCTTTAATTCCTTCGGTGGCCTCATCACTTGTCAAGAGCCCCATTTTGATACTGTATAATTTGAGAGTGGAGAGATTTCTTCGTGTGATTTTTTTTAGGACTCTGGGGGTAAACGGCTAGTTACCATAGACTTTGGCATTATTTCGAGACTCTTATCTCCATAGGATTTGGCGAGATGTTGATGAGTTGGATAAGAACCAGAGAAACTCCTTTATTTTAACTGTACATGAATGAAAAAACTTTTGTGAGAAAGACAGCACAATCGAACATACTTCATTTGTATGAAGAAATACAATGATTGAACAGTCTGATAAGTGAACTATATTACACTTTAAAAATCGTGAGACAATAATGTGATTCTGTTGGTATTCCGAAGACAAGGATAATTTGTTGATAATAAGAGAATGATTGAAAACGTGTTCAGTTGAATTAATTCAATCAGTACTATTTCGACTCATTGACACTTATCTCAGACCCTTATTTCAAATTTTCAGTTGTTAGAAATACATTAACTTATTTACGCAGTAAAAAAAGGATTTTATTATATCAAATACAATTTTATAACTAATAAAAAGAATATGTGTGCGATATTTAGTAAACTTGACTGTTGTTTTCGAATCGAAATCAATTTTATTTGTTTCTAATAAGTCACGTGTTGGGTTGAATTCAAAATTCATCAATTCCTATTTGACTCCTACTTGAATAAATAAACATGAACGATTTTCAAATACTGTCATACCTCAGGGGGTATGACAGTTGTATTATTTTTGTTATAGTTAAAAATGAAGGTGGGAAATAATTTACACCACAAGTATTGGGAAAAAGCCTTTCGGCATAAAAAACCCAGATTCATTGCGTTAAGAAATTATTCACTGCGAATGACGACGCAACACACGGATAGTCGGAACATACTCTAACATACACACGTTCGGTTTAAGTTAATCTTAAAACTAATTCTTAATGATTGATTTAGATAATTGAATCACACGGTGAAATCATCGATATTCGATTTTAGGTCGTTCTGTGTTACTGAGATGTCACGTGGGGACACTTCAGGGTGGCTTCCAATGCCACGCTGGACAGGAAGGGTAAAGCTTCCTGCCGATCGTTCTTTCGTTAAAAATTTGTTGTCAAAGATTCACTGAATCGATAAAATTCACTTCACGAGTGTACTGATCAGATTTATAGATATTGTTCCGTTAGAACAAAGATGTTGTTCAGAAAATACGATGTGTAAGATGAAATAGTTGTTGTTATGGCGTCGGATGAACAACTAGAAATAACCGTTGGCTCACGCGACCGTTTTTTCCCAACGAGGCAGCTTCGGTGTGGCGCTGCTTTCGTTGTCGCTCATGCGAGCGTGGCTTCAGGTTCATTCAAAGTGTTACGACGTAACAAAACAGGAAAAAATCTGGTTAATTTCACCAATTGACTGTCACCAATTAGTGCATTTGAACTATGTCTTGTTAAACAATTCTTAATATATAAATAATTGCAGAATGACTTCTCAATGAATACATAGTCCCGTCTTCTCTTTTATGGATATTGAGGAGATTTTATAAATTCACGTGAGGCTCTTTCATAAGAAAATTCTGAACACTGAAAACATAGGTGAATATTCCGACGCAATATCGTAAAGCTCTAAAATATTTTTTTATGTCGAATTTGATGGGATCCTTATAGCTTTTACCCAAAAAATTATTATTGTTTCGTTTTGTCGCCTCAAAATATGGGTTTCCAGTAGCATATTATGTTGACTGTCTATTACCACATACTAAAAAAATTCAATTGCCGTTATTGATACCTTTTTCCTCGCATTTCCCTCAAAAATGGGAAATTTACGGTCAACCAATATCGAGTTATAAAGCGATTCTCCAACTGATTTTAATGTGCCATTTGTATCGAATAAAACTAAATCATTTCTTTAACGAGTAATATATACAACATTATTTTGGCTCCAACACTTCTTAGAGTTTTTATCTGAAATAAATGCAAAACGCGAATAGTCTTCATTTCTGTAGTTGGCAGTATGAAAAAATATTTACAGTATAAAGGATGGAATTTATGACAATTTGGAATGAATTATATTATGGATGTTACCAACTTTGATTGCTTTTGGCAAAAATGAAGTCTGAAATAAAACCGCTTTCTTTAAACTTTTTTCACTGAAGTGACAACAAACGTAAAATTTAAATTATGTGGTACTAAGAGAATACTACACGATAAAAGTTGTTCCGAAATGATTTATTAACTTTTGGCATTAAAAGAATAAAAAGTTTCTCCACTTTTTCCTGAAGTACCTGACAGTAATTTCCTGGAGAAGAGTTTCCACAAGAGTGCATTGAAATGTTTTTTTCTTCTTTCTTTCTGAAGCATTCCAAAGGAAGAAAAAGACTAGAAAATAGAGAAAGACGATCCAACTACTATATCGTCGGCTTTACTGCCGATTAAGGGTTGAAATGCAGGGATCAGATAAAGGATCAGCACTTGGAATGACGCGACAGTGGTTGGGCTCTTGGTTTTTGATGTAAAGGTAGTCCTCCAGAAGGCTGTAAAAATGCACTTATCTGAGGTAACATTTCTAGGTGTGTGAAAGAGTAGCTCAACCACTCTCAGAGAATTTTTCAATAAAATTGTCTGAAGTATCTCATCTGGGAAATTTGATAATAAAACAATGAAACCACTCTGATTTTCTTTGACAGTGATATGGCTGCATCAATTATAATAGTCATAGCGAATGTTGATTGTAACTTGCAAGAAAATATCCAATAATTGCTGCATATTGTCTGAGCAAATATTTTCCTTTTAAATCAATAGTTTACACAATAATTGGAAGAGAAATCTTCTGTATCGATCGCTCCCACTATGTCACAGCAGTAACACCAATTATCTGTCTTTTAAGAACGTGAATCTGATACATTCCACAGTAAGATAATAATATATTAAGTAACAAGTACTGTAAGATTGACGATTATACACGAGCGCAAGAGGGCGCGAGCCGAAGGCGAGTGCGTAATTACATTTTTTATTAATCCATCTATTAGCTGGTGACTTTTTAGAGCAAAATCATAAATATAATTTTTAAAATAAAAATATCTGCAAGTTTATTTACATCTCATGATGAAGTAGTTTGATACTATTATATTTGTTATAAATAAAGGTTTTTAAACGTATCAAAGGGACCACATAATATTTTCTGTGTGTAAAGGGTAAAATGATTTTGTACAGATTACTCCTGTAAGGATCCAGAATTCTGTTTAAAATGCCTGTTTTTCACATTCAATTTATGTTATATAGGTCGAGGAAAGGGTTGGAATATTTTCAAAACTACACTGAGGGAAAACTCTTCTTTTGACAAAGACGATGTACTTGGGATAAGAAAATATGTCCTTGTCAATCTTTAAAATTGGGAAATTTTCTGATAAATGAATCCATTTCTAGCGCAGCACATTCAAACTTTGGAAACAGAAAATTATACTCTTATCATAAATATGGGAGTTCTGGACCATAATACACAACTCTTTTCTGTACGATAATTGGTAGTTGGGAGAAGTAACCAAACGTTCCAATCCAATGAATTTCTCATATTCGTGAATTGTGACTAGCTTTATTTCTCATTTCGGACGATTTCATATTTTCTCAATGTGATTACTCGTCATCTCCAACGAAGAAATTCCTATTGTCATTAGATAACTAATTCGTTCATTATCACTTCTAATATAGAGAAAATTGGTCTCAAGTGTTACGCGCTTTGCACAAGATATCGCGAAATTGAAAGGCTGGAAGAAACCAAAATCTAAATCAGCTGCAGATAACATGAATCTATGATGAGAACTTCTTTTCTAGTCTCGAAAAATACCGAAAAGTTCGCTCGGAATAGAAGAATCCCGCCTTGTAGAAAAAGTTTTTTTTATCAATACGACAACTGAATGATCGATAAGCAGATTTCACGATATTGAAAATTGACAAGACAATATTTTCTTGCGCCAAGTATATTTTCTTTGTCAAAAGACGATTTTTTCAATCAGTGTAACCAAACACTCAAAGCAGAGGCATTGATTTTTTCGCATTGATTTCTGTGCGCATCAATCAGTGGTGTAAATATCAAGAGTCTGCACTTTGTTCTAAATTTTCTTCGCATTACGGCGCTGCCATTTACCATCCATAACATTTCCAACAGCTAAGTGCTATTATCTCGCTTCCCCTATTTGTAACAATCATTGCAGAACATTCTTCATCGTGTAATATCTACTGGGTACCGCGTAGTTTGCAGTTTATTCTCCCTGTCGTTGCCATGAAAAAACCTGTGACTAAAGCTCTTTTGCTTCAGTAGCGAAATGGTGAGATAAAATGAGTTGACTTCTCTTCAGAGATGAATTCCAATTCAAGTACTGCCCTCACTAATTAGTACTTGCCATCTATGGTGTCGAGAAGTTCAAATTCAAGCGGTATAGATATTCTATTTCATTGCACCAAAATATTTAATTGCAATTGAAATTACCAACCGGTGGATATCACGCTCATTCGTATTCTCCGCAATGATGAACATTTTTTATTCTGATTCTTGTTTAACGTTTCCGCCAGTAATTTAATCACACTGACAATTTTTTAATGCAATGAACTTTAAGTTCCCCGCATCCTTCCTATAGAGTTAAAAATCGCTTTTGCGGAAAAATCATTTGCGGAAAAATCATCATTGACAGAAGAATTTTTCAGAAGCTCATTTCTTCATCGTAGTTCATTCGAGAAATATTACGTCTGTCTTAAAATATTAGGATTATGTTGGAATATAGGATGTCTATGTCTATTGTATATCCTTTTCAGATAACCTTGAATGAACTTCGTAAATTTGTGTTTTCAACTTCATATCGCATTTCTTAATCAATTCTCACCTACTTACCGTCGAAAAAACCTAATGATGTTTATCGACGCTGGCGATCGAGCCGGGAACCCTACTTTTACTTTTGCCCCGCCCCGACCAGCAAAAGCCTCGGCTTCACCTCGGCTTTGCAAAAGTCAGGCGAGTTCCATTAAGTTCGTGGGGTGGCCGAGTGGTGAGCTCGTGCAGGGTATATAAATAGGAAGAGCTGACGTCAACGATATTTTCCTGATAATTAACATGAACCATTGAACGCACTTGGCGCGGAGGGGGAGGGGGGGGGGCGGATGAAGAAAAATAGTATACGACGCTCGGCCAGAATGTTGGATACCCCGGTGTACGTAATATGAGGCCTCGGCTTTCCCTCGGCCTTTGTATCACATATGCCGGGAAATCCAACTTTCTGGCCCGGGGTCGTAATATACTATTTGTTCATTGTCCGTATTTAACCTAACTATTCAGTTCTTCGAACCATTTCACGACACTTTTCTATTGATTTTATGATAAATTTTCGTTCCTGTACAACTGTTAAATGTTTTAGTGTATTATGGATGATGTTTCAAAATCCCAAAAATAACTCCCAGGCTGCTATCTATCTGTATTGGGTGAAAACAAAAAAAAGTATATAGAAGAGAGCTATTTTCGTGTTTCCATTCATCATGCATGAAACTGGGTCACTGTGATTTTCCTCGAGTACATCGCTATTCTGCGGATACCACTCACTATGTATTCTCCAGGGGACAAATCTGAATATCTCTTAAAAAAAGAAATATCAGTCTATCGCACGTTACCAATGACACGTGTCTTGCAGTGGAAAATTTTCCCGTAAGTATAAGAAGCGAATATTATGCGGCAGAAGAGAAAATCTATGAATGAAGGGATTAGACACTGAATCAACGGCTCGCAAAGATATTGTAAAAGAAGAAGATGCAACAGCTAATACATACAACTGAAATGGAGCGGAGTGCGACTAAAGAAGAAAGACTTCTACATTTTTGCAATATTTACGATTCCTTACTCTAACTTGTGTTATTCTCTCCAGATCTTTATTTTTATCCGTCCTTGGCTGAAGAATTTGATATCTCGCGTTTTTCCCGTCGCAAAAAGAACAAGATGACAGTGCGATGGGCGGAAGAAAGATGGGAGTTCACTATAGAGAGGAGAGTGAGACGGTTCCAGCGAATGTTTAAAAAGTTTCTTCTAGGAAACTACGGATATTGCGTTTCCGAGTATTTTGCCATGCCTCTTTCAACTTTTATCATATGGACTTTTACGGTTTACAGTTCAACTGTATGTTACCCTGTTTTCACAATCTTTGCCTTATTTGCCACTACATTTTTCTGTCATCCCCATCGTTGGAGATTTGACTTGAAATAATGAGGAAAAAATTGAATAATGGGGAGAGGAAATTCATAAAAAAAAATGTTGGTCCGGTTTGCAACCGAAGTCATTGGACCCTGCTGTATGTTCATGCTTTCACGACCACTCTCCATGCATTATACCTGTCCCGTCTATCTAGATTTTACAGTGGTCTATTTGAGGACGCCAAGGAAAACGAAGAATCACGATGAAAAACTGAGCAAAAAGAAGAAAATCTGAAAAAAAATCGTCCCATCGTAGATTCGTTTATCCTGATGTACTTCTACCAATGGTGGAGAGTTGGACATATCCAGGAGAGTCAAAAATTCGGTGGGAAAAAAACGAGAATGAAGTGGTCTCGTTTCTCGAATTTTCACATTTTGCCGAAGCTTCAGTGCCATTTAAATGGAGTGTTTCAAGAGAATGAAAAATAAAAGAAGAGGACAAACTAGTCTCGATATACGACCGTTTTTTTCGGCCATTTTTTTTCATCGACGCCTGTCGCGATGGACAGATTTGAGTGCGATGTGTGGCCACGCCCGATTTTCCGGCGTTTTGCGAGTCAACAGAGACCAGCAGTGCCTCCAGTGAAAATAGCGGTCGAAAAAAAAGGAGAAAACGAAACAAAAATCGAAGGATACGAAAAAGTAGGAAAGGGTAGAAAGCAAAAAATCCCCAACGGGGGAGTAGGAAAAAAAATGATACGCAACGCGCTTTCAGTGGTGAGGTCACGGCTGTAGAATTAATTGGTCGTTTTCGTTGTGAGTCGCTCTCTCTGCTACACTGGTACATACACATCGGCACAGAGTGGGCCATAGCGCTTGGTTAATTGGAAAAACGTCTATTCCGATCGTTTGGACGATGAAAGAGAACCCATCGTTCCCCGCTTCTTCTCACTGGTAGGGTGCGCAACTCCAGCGGTAAGGGATGGGGTTAATGAGAGTGGATTGCAGGCAGGAGATGGGTTGAGAGTAGCTTGAGAAAAGTATCAAACTTCTTATTGCATCCGAGTACTTTAACGTAGACTGAGATTTCCACGTCTGATCTTTCTCCATTTTAGAAATTCTCTGCAATTATCTTGATTTCCGGTCTACCTGGCCAATTTATCATTCACCAAAAAAACCCTTATTTACAGATTTCAAAGTTTTTGAAGTGTGACTTGAAATTTCATTTCTTAGAATGCTGAGCGCCCATGAGACGGTGTCTTACCGGCGGAATGACAAAAACATCTTCCTTGTCCTGTCTGAAATTTACCATTTTACGCTTACACCGCGGTCACTAATTTTGTTCATTGACAGACATTGTGTAAAAAACTATTTTACGCAACTTGAGATAAATGATGTTTCTGCCAAATTCGATTACTATATTCGTTTTCGGCTTGGGATTTAACCTCGCACTTGCCAAATAAAACTTAATTTACCTCAGTGTCACATAAAATACCATAATAAGCTATGTTCTGAGGGCTGTTAAGCCATCCACCGCGATCAGGAGTTTAGCCATGCGGTTTTGTCCGCCTATAATAATCCATAAAGGGTTGACCCCATTGAGAACAGCAGTAAGAGACCAAGTTGAAAATGCACAGGAGTATTACATACAAAAGAGTCAGTGGGCGGATCTAAGTAGACCCACCAACTGAGGAGGCACAGAGACCTAATTATCCGCTTCGCCTCACAAGTTTACCGCAGGATAAATAACCCGACTAGGCCCTATACCGCGGACTAACCTCAATGTTTTGGTGGCTATTTTCTTCTCCCATGTTAACTACAGCAGCACCTCCAATTCTATTTCTCTAGATTTTTCATATATTAACTTCCCGATAAGGAAGTTATTGTTTTTACCCCTAGAATGAAAATTGCTAATTTCATGAAATGTCGACGTTTCATGAACTGCAGAAGCTCCCCCGATCGTTTTTGGAATGATGTCTGTGTGTGTGGGTGCGTGTGGACATTTTTTTTTTCATTCACGATCCCGGGCGCACGTGTAATGCGATCGAAGCGAATTTAATAGCGATCGATCGGTCTTGCCTGGGAGTCGATCCCATTAGATTGGGGACCCCCTACCCCCCACCAACCCTTGAGTTTAAAAAAAAAAGGGTAAATTTCGATATGCTTTCATTCACGCTCTCAGGTGCATACGTGATTCGATCGAAATGATCGAGCTCGTGATCGATACATCATCCCTCGGTCAACATTTTGTCAGCATGGGAGCGCATTCCCCCGACCCCCCGCCGAGTTTCTTCAAAAAAGGGTTTTAATAAGAATATCCATGTCTTCGTCGTATGCCTCAAAGTGACATTATTCGTTCACGCTCCCGGGCGAACGCGTCATACAATCGGAGTAATCGAGGTCGTGATCGATAGATCATGACTCAGTCAACATCCGATTATTATGGGAGCAAGTCACCCCACCCCTCCCTGACTTTTTTTCAAAGGAAGGGTTTCAACGAGCATATTTACCCCTTTTTTTTTGTTCACCTTCCCCGGCGAACGGTGAGTGCGATTGGAATGGGGTTGCTCGCATTCAATAGGCATCATAGAGGACAAGATCGGATTAGTTTAGGAGTGAAATCCTTGCACCCCTTTTCGAGTTTTTTTTAGCGAGGACGGATTAATTTTGGATTTCTTCTGTCTACGCTCCCGCGCAGAGACGTCCACCGATCGCCGTGATTTGGTCGCAATCGATAAGCATTGACTTTGTCTAGGTCCGATAAGCGTGGGAATGAAATACCCCCCCCCCCTTTTCGGGTTGTCTTTAAGTGAAATCCTCTCACCTTTTCTAAAATTTCGGAAGAAGGTTGTGAAAAGGTTACGTCTACGTTAATATTTCAACCTATCGGGAAGTTATTTACGGGACTCATCAAGAGCCGTATAGAAGAAAAAAATTGCATTACGAATCATTACGAATCGTGTTGAAAATTGATCGGGAAGTTAGTAGTTGGACGCGTACGGGGTCACACCGACTTCAACACAACGTACCAACAATGGGAGCGAGCGTAGCGAGCGACCAACAACCTCGACCAATTTTTAAAATTTTTGTTTTAACTCTATTTCGTTTTCTTTTTTTTTATTAACTGGTCTGCACTTTGTTGAATCAACTGGCGGTACCAACCGATGAATCTTCGTCCGAAGTAAATCCCACCTCTGAGAATTTATTCCGGCTTGACTGCTCACGGAGGTACCATTATCAAACTTTCTACAAACTACAAATACATCACCTTAAAACCTGTCAGGAAAAGGATGCACTCCCGTATATAGGAATTACTCCAGGGTTGTATAAGCGCGTTATTGGAGAAAAGGGTTTGTGAAATCTGGGAGGAGACTCAAATATATTTCGGTGTTGGAATGGCAGGAAATGAAATGAGTGACAAGTGCGAGCCATTGTCTACCAATTGGCAGAATCCCTAAGGATACCAGTTGGCTATAAGCTTTCAGCTTGCTTTTTGCCATAATCCCAGGAGTACACCTTTTGTCACATAGCAAATGTCGAAAAAATACTGTCAATAAGAAGATTGTCGTTCGATTTCGATAAAAAGGTCAATGCTGATGGGACCATTCAAGTTTTATTGCGGGTTTGCGAGGGTCTGGAACTAAGAGACATTGTACTTCTGGGGATATTCATTATTTTCTATGAACTTTACAAGGGAACGATTGAACGTTTAAAGAAGTGGGAGCTGGTTTTCAGAGAAATTACTCATCTAGGGAATTGATTAAGGTTCAAAAATTTATGGGGTTACTATCAGATTTCCTTACCAAATTCATGGCCTATAAAGACATATCAGCATATCAAATCCTTAGCAAAGGCGGCACAACGTTCAATAATGGAAGCGCCTCCACCAGATGCCACGAATTCTCTGCTCCACAATCTTCGATAAACTTGATGTAACATCTACCAACTCATTCGAGAATTCAATAATGCATATTATCAAAATATTATACGAACAATTCCCAACCGAAAATACTATAAGTATATCGAATGACCTTTGAAAACTAGTAAACTATGACAAATAAATTTTGAATTCTGTAAAGTCGTTTTTAGTCTGTTTGGCCTTGGGGCGAAATCATTGAGAACTGTTGGGGTGTAAACTCATTAACCTAGTTTCCAAAACGCCAGTTCAGAGTTTTAATTGCAGAGTACACACACTTTTATTCCATCTGGAGTTGAAAATATTTGAACACAATGGGAATTTGTAAACCTGACATATATGGAGCATCACAAAGATAGGTTTTCGCTCACAAAAACAAATCGAGCTGTGACTATTGTCATTGCTTGGTGACAATGAGCTCTGTGGGTTTGGTGCATTAGCTATATGGTAACACTGTATGATTCCATCACTGGGAACAGAGTAAAAAATGATGGAATGTCTGAACCGGAAAAGTTTCAACGAAGACTGTGAGCAGACCGAATGATAATTCAAATCGATTCGCGTTTTTTAATCTTACCACTTGATGTTCTGATAATAATGTCATTTTCTATTAATTTTTACCGTAAAAAACAATTTGATTCTTGGACTACACAGAAAAAACACTGCACAGGTTATGCAGGTTTATCTTCGCATACCTCGCACTATCTGAAATAGTATATTTCTCACCTACACGGAGAGAAAAATTGAATAAAAATTACGAGTCCGTTCCGTAATCTGCGAGTCAAAACAATATTCCGTAAAAATTGCGGACCAGTGACGTACTTTTTTATAGAACTTTTCGTACTTTTTTCGGGACTTGTCCTGTAAAAAAGTACGGCACTTTGACACCTAATTTTTATGGAATTTTTCTCTCCGTGAAGGGAGGAAAGGTAGACAAGTGGTCCGGACGTGCAAAATTACGACCGGAGTAAAAGGCGAGGGTTGTAAGCACGTGTGGAATGCTTGTCTAATTTTACTCCCGAGGGTTGAATACGATTTTTTTGCCGAGATGGAGGAAAGCGAGTGTTTCCAACTGAGCGAAGCGAGGTTAGAATATTCACTTTCGGTCCATGTAGGCATGAAAATCCATTAGTGGGATGAAATATACATAGCACATCTATGAAATCCATGTACTCATTTTGTGGCTAATGGCAGGTAATTTACACTATTTATGCATGATCCGCTAATCTCAATTCCACGGGAAAAAATCCGGTAATCGGCAAAGCTTCAATGGCATCGTCACTGTAAAGATCCACATTTTGGTAGAACGAGCAAGAAAGAAAAATTAAATATGAGGTTTTCCCGGCTATGATCAATGGCATTGTAGGCTTCCGGATGGGTTGCTTTTAATTGACCAGTTGATCAATTAAAACCGATGATTGTCTGCCCCTCCCCCCCTCCCCCTTCTCCTACTCCCGGGGGAGGGGAAGGGTATATAAGGACAATCTCCATACATTGAAGCTCATTATCGGAGCTTATAGCCATGACGATGCGAACTGCAACGTTTGCGAAGCGTTGGGGGAATATGCTGAAACTAAACGCGGTATCCATCCGAAAGCCAAAAATGCCAAGAAAAAAATTAAAAATGTAATTCAATAATTGAAGAGGACAGTGGGACAAAATAGAGCAGTTAAGTGCAATAATAATATTGTAATAATAATAATGTAATGTAATAATAATAATGTAATTGGAAATAACATTTCTGGTGGCGGAACACTGGTTGCTTTAAATGAATTGATAAAATCAAGACATAATGAATTGAAATTCAGTATACTTGGGTAGATGTACGGAACCTTCCCTACTCCTTCCCTACTGAAGGTATATAAATTTTTAAAATTTTTAAAATTAAATCAATTCAATTCAACGTGCGGGAAACGTATATCAAACCTCTCCAGCACTTAGCGTTACCCAGGGTTCGCGACGGGGACGCTGCTGGAATGAACCCCAAAAGGTGCACCATGGTGCTCGAAGCTGTTCTTCTCCCACCCACCCAACTGTTCATTTAATTTTCGAGTCCGACCTAATTTGTGTGGATATTTTAATTGAAGACAGCCAAATCAATGTCTGGAAGTTCAAATTATTTTAATTTGGCGTGGAGTCCAGTTATGATCACATTACCGAAAATTGAATACGAAATCCAATTTCTCCGTCGTCAAAACAGCTGAAATCAATGAATTCATGTAAACTGTCATCTAAACGTCTTTCTGTATTTAAAAACATTACGAATCTTTTTCTGTTGATAAACTGCGAAAATCAATCAATTGATGAAATAGGAATTGTCCAAACCTGTTCCAACCACTAAATTATATACGTAATATTTCTAGTTGCATCATATCAATCAGTTTACCATAGTCGTCGGTGATTGTCAATGATTTTTGATTATTATATGCATTCGGTAGCAGCCATTGTGAAGAGTCATTGTATTTTCGGATGACTCTCACCTCCCTCCGCTATCACTCCAGCCATCTCACTCCCTTCCGATTTATTCATGCAACCTTCCTTCCTTCCTTTGTCACTTCATCTCTCTTTCACTGCTCACCTCTCCTATCGGTCAATGCCCCAATCCTCGTTTGCGTTTCCCAATTGCGTTTGCGCTCGCTAACATACCGCACATACACCCCAGGAATGTGCGGGCTCAAGGTGTGCCACTAATGGCCGACCTCACACACACTGAGATTCGTATCAGATTTTCGTCAGTTCAACGTGTCTCCCACTTTCCATCTATTGCAATGTTACCCGAGGTGAGGATTTCTGGATTTGCTTTTTTTTATCCTGTTACGTGGTACTCTCATTTGTTTCGTCTCGTCGAAACGTTTTTTGTGTCTTTTTCCCTTCTGACTTTTTTTTGGTCCTTTTTCAATGCCGATATCTCGTTAATCTGTATGCCGTGTTGATTGCTGTAGGGGAATGTCTCGATTAATTCAGAAACTAGCACCAAGAATTGAAAACGAGGTTTAAAAAAAGATGATGTGAAAGGCGTCGTGCTCCAAAAACGGATACCGTCGAATAATTGAATAAAATGAACCTCCAATCGTCCTAGCCATGAATTATTCAAATGGCCAATATATTTGTAGAATCCAGCTGCCGTCATAAGATTTCGATGAAATTTCAACGGTCATCTCAGTGACTTTATTCATTCAAAGTGAAAAAAGTTACAACGAGTACCGTTCAAGACTGAGTGCCAACGAATTAAACAAATGAAGTGAGAAATGTTTCTGAATCTCGAAACATGTATGTACAACACTTGCGTATACTTGTCAAAAATCTGCAATAACAATAGTTGAAAACTACCGAGAGTTCAAAGACCTGCAAAATTGTAGAACATTGGAATTAATCACGAAACGGTCATTAAATGTCGAGGCAATTAGTTCACAATTTGAAAGGATAAAAAATTTCCCCATACGTCTATACGTTCTTCATTGTTCTTATTCATAGTAGGTCAGGATCTACAAACGAGTGAGAATCATATGTTCAAATTTTCCATTTTTTTTTTCTTAATTTAGAAATAACGAGACTGATTGGGGGCTCCACGTGCCGTATTTGACTTTCTCGCCTCGAATATAGACATATGCCGATGGTATTGACCAATGAGCAATAAGTTTTAGGGGAGAAGCTAGCCGATGGCCTTGTGGCTAACTTAATTTATGTACTTGGACCTTCTTAAATAGCAACACAACCTTGTCTATATTTTTTATCCCTTTCCAATGCGCAATTTTCAATGAGAAATCGTTGATTGCACTCTATGGAAGCCTGAGGTTGGTTATGACGTCACAGCAGTAAACTCGATCTCTCTCACTCACGTCCGTAACGCAACCAGCAAGACCGTCTCACTTGCACGATTGCAAAATGCCAAGACTGCCGTATTGGCATATAGCCGTCGCACTGGCGAAAATTTGAACCAGTATATTTTAATGCATTACCCACATCAATAATGCACATGAAAATGTATTTGGTAAATATATAGAATGGATACCGTACCTCGTATTTTTTACAATTGGATGTACTGTTCGATTTTTCGTAGATTGTAGATTTGAAAAATCCGTTTGCCGGAAACGATTAGTTTGGGGGTTATAAATGTTTTTCGGAACATCACTTACCTCAACACTTTTTGCGTGACTCGAGACGCACAGTGAGGACGTGATGGTCTCTGCCCAGGTAGAAATTGACCATTGGTTCAAGCTTGATCCAAGGTAGGACCAAGATTAGACTAGCTTGGTACGAGCTCGTTCCCTAAGCTTAAACCAATCTTGGTTAATGCTTGATATGTAATACCGGTTTAAGCTTGGTGGCATAGCTTGGTCCAAGACTAGAAGCCGAGCTTGTTCGCAGCTTGGAGATTAAGCTCAGCTTGAGCTTCGAAACCAAGCTCGAACTTCAAGCTGAATCCCAGTCCGAAATCAAGTTTGTTCGGCAGCCGAGCTACATACTTTTATTAATAAATAATGAAAAAAACAAAATTAATGTATTCGCAATTCATTCTTTTCATTGATTATTCCGTAATTACTAACCCCCAACGTCGTCATACCTGAAAAACCAACTTCGCTAACTTAAAATATTCGCCGGAATGGCTAGACATCAAACAGTGGATTGTAAGGGTGAGTTGATGAAAGGGTGGAGCAGGGGGGGGGGGTGAAATCGGAACAGCGAGGAAGTTATGAGAAACTGAAATGGACAAATTAATTTCATCATGTTCTATTGCTAAAAATTTATAATTTCACCCTTGGGTTCACACCCTCGTTATTCCACCCCGTGATTTATCCCTTAAGATATAATCAGTACAATTATATCGTTATAGTTCCTCCTCCTGTTTTTCAATCAGTTTTTCAATCAGTCAATGCAAAAAAAACTTGACCCCATCCCTATTATTTTAATTTTTTACCCCTAATTGCAATTGACATTGGAATATCAAGTTTGGACCATGATTGTAGCTAGCTTGGGGTGACTAACCTTTGATTCCCAGCATATTAGCAAGCTTGGTTTTATCTAGGTATCACCACAGATGCAAGCTTGGTTTAAGGCCGTGAGCGCGAGCTTGGAGTACCAAGCTTCAGCCATGATTGGAACTAGTTTGGTATCCAAGCTTTGATCCCCAGGATGTCACGCTTGGATTCAAGTTTGGTTTTACCTAGTTATGACCACAGGTTCAAATTAGTCAAAGCTAGAAGTCCCAAGGATTGGTATCCTAGATTCAAACAAGCTTGAACCCAGTGTTCATGCTTGGACTCTCACACCTGGGTGGTTCCAAAGACACATACTGATATAGATACAGATGAAGGAGAAGACAAAGATGCTGGAAAAATAGACGACCTACGATCCGCCCAATGGACAATCCATGCTCTTTTGCCCGATTTCTTCTCAATTCACTGTAATGCCCATTATTCCATAATTCTAGTCATTTCCCGATGCACGTATTAGAAATATTATAGAAGCCGGTATGACAATTTTCAAATGTACTATAGTCCAGTTTCTACAGATTCTATAGCGCGAATTGTGACATTGGAAATTCAGTTGTCAGAAATGCTGAGGTGGACGGTTACGGGCTCCGAAATATCGCTCTTACTTCTTCACTACTCTTTGCGTGACCCGGGGTCAACGGCGTGGACACGCGAGGATCTGATTCCGAAAACAATACATATTGTTACAGACACATACAAGGAACAACATACAGATGATGGTAAAAATTACTCTCTGTTTCTCCCTGCCGGGCAACCTATCCACCTCCTGTGACCCACCCATCGGTCAATAAATTTTGAAATAAAAAATTAATAAAGATAAAGATCGTTGCGAACGGCTCCGACCATCAGAGAGACACTAAGGGATGACTAATATACCAAGGTACCTCTGACATTTCTTATCTGACGAACTATGGCATCGGCTCTTTTGATGCTATTTCGCCCCATATCTTCAAAATTTAGTGTAAAAACCCATCCGTTGGAACATAATTCGGTCCGAAACTATTTTGACTTAGTTAGAGAATAATAATATAATATAAAATATATAATTAGACAAAGTATGCAGTTTTCGATATTTACTGTAGTTATGTCGAACCATGGGTGAGTAGGTGAAAGTACATATTGACCCAATTTTTCTCATAGTCCACAAAACGAGCTAAGATGGAAAAAGGCACAGTGGAAGGACAGTCCATAACTTTAAAGAACTTATTTGGTCTTTCATCGCCTTATGGATAAACTCTGATGCAAGTCCAGAATTCACTGACTTAAAATGCTCCACTAAATCAACATTATGGCACTTCTAATGTCTCCATTTACTTATTTATCCCGTTTTCTTCTAAGAAATACTGGATATTTTTTCATAAAGGTCAACAATTCATCGACTGGTTGCTTATAAATTGAAACCTCCCAGGTAACAATCTTAAAGGCTAATGATAAGAACAAACCTGTCCCATGCTAGGCTTGGTGAGGCATGATTTCATCGTTCACAGCAGCGTGAACTAAGGGTGATTAAAATGACCATTGGCAAAGATCATGGGGCTCAACAAAGATCAGAATTAGAAGTTACATTCTCTTAATTTCCTTAATTTTCATATGTATAACCGGTCGTCAATAGGGATGAAAACATTGACATCACCACAAATGTAGCCATAGTTTTTGTTCACATCATATATCAGTTAAGGCCAGACGACACCTGGAGTAGTCCATTGTGCATGACGTCAGATAATTATTCCTATCCCTATCGAGAATTTATAAATCGAAGAATTCCAAACTAATTTCTTCATCGAATCTACCATTTGTTCCCGTTCTGAGGGTTTCAATAGCGAAAAAAACCGACGTCGGTGGCTCATGCGGCTAGGCGCGAGCCTAGTGTGCGAAAGGTTGTGAGTTCAAATCCCAGTGGGTGCGAATTTTTCAACTGGCCC
>JAPYZM010000914.1:0-23205 GCA_030522845.1 Psyttalia concolor
ACAGCGAAAGGGACGCGGGAAAAAAGCGCGCGCCCGCCGTTATCTGATTTGAATCGGGTGCGTGACGGGAGGGGCAGCGGGCGTGCTTTTTGGCCAAACGCACGCTATGCTTTTGATCGACAGTGCATGACGGCGATAAGGTTCGGGGAGAAAAATGAGGTCCCGGGGAAATGAACAGTCGCGGATTATGAGCGGGGGAGCGTGGACATAACTCTTTCTAATACGGGTTTCGTGACCGCGGGAGGGGCCCCGTTGCGGGAGATTTGATAATGATTTTTTGGGGGGGGGGCTAGGTGTGGTCACTCGCCTTTTACTCTAATTTTTTTTAATTAATGGTTACGTATTTGTTGTTTTTGTGGGGGCAAGCAATTCCGCGGGGGATTGGGTCTTTTGGGAAGAGGGTGGAGAGCTATTGTTGGAGTTTTTATTATTTAATTATGTTATTGAGGGTGAGGAACGCATTTTAGGAAATTTTTTTACAATTCAGCAGGTTCAAATTGAATAAGCGTTACATTATAATTTTTTTTATATTATATTGCAGCCTTTCGGAAAATCATCTGTAGTTTTTATAAGAGGTAAATTCAATTATTGGACTGGTATTCATGGAAGCTTGAAGTTGTTTCAAAATCAATGAATTTTATGGTGAGGGAAATAAGTTGATGAAGTTAAGAAAAGAGATTTTATTGATTTCACGGAAATTTTCCGTCGATTCCGGAAATTAAGTTTTTATGCAGCTTTGCCGATGAAGAACTTCGGTTTTGGAGAAAATGTGGAGAATCGAGTGGGACATTTAATTTCAATTTCATTAATTCTCTTTACAAATTATCAAATCAAGCACCAATGATTTTTTAAATTATGAACTTTTGTATTTTTAGAACGAGAAAAATTGATAAAACTTTCGAGTTTAGGGAAAAGAAAAATATTAGTTACCATGGACTCAGTAGTTGAAAGCTTCTGAGAGTCTAAGAATCTAAATTGTTATTTATCTAAAATCATAAATACTGGATAGTTGAAAATTTTTGTTTTATCGAAGTCACAAATATCGGATTACCTACATACTTACTATTTACGACAGTGATAACTGGATACTTCCTTTCGAGGTATTTAGTCTCATCAAAAATTCTGAATACCTGAATCCACCTGGCCATCAATGTCTAAATATTTCTATTTATAAAATTTTCACTTATTTCCCGGTTTACTAGCCTCAAATATGCCATTTTCAATATAAATAATATTTGGAATATCAAGAATAAAAACAATATGAGTTAATCAATTTGACTTTTTACAATCAGCCGTTTAATAAAGTTTAAATTTTCAATTTTCTAAAACAACAAATGTTATTCCCTCCATTATTGACCTCAAATATCGACCTTGTTCTTCTTTAAATATAATCAATGCCACGCCAAAAAGGTCAGGATAAAGTAAGAAACAAAAAATTCCATTTAAGCTTCTCTAATTATAGCCTAGGTTCCAACAACAATTGTTGTCCTCTTCCGGGCCTAAAAAAACAATTGAAACTCCATAAGTAATTATTATAATCAAACATCATTAGATCAAACCAAGTCAAACACATTGGGAAATATTTACCGATAATTAAATTTGATTGAGCGAAACCTCTTCTTTTCTCGAAATAAATTAAACAAAAATGTCTTAACGAACAAATAACAAAAAAAATGTCCACTCATAAAAATTAAAAAAACAATAAAATAAATAAAAACTATCACCAAATGCTTGTTCCCTCCCTAATTACCCAAGAAACATCGTTAACATGAAAAATAATGAAAAACCCTCGTTCAAAATGATTTATTTACTACCGATTATTTACGATCATGACCAACTCCCCGACATTATTCAAAGTAACTGGAAACCTCATTGCAAATACGATTAAAAATTAATCGTTCACTGTCACACAGATAGATTGAACGCGCCCAGTATTATTTCAAAGACCCCGTAAAGCGCCGCGGTAGCGGTCCATTAACGGCCACCTGTTGCCACAAAACATTAACCCATTTATCCGCCTACGCCCCCCATAAAGGTTCGGACTACATATAACTATATATTTCCACGTATATTTTCAAACTAACTAACAATCACTGGGTCAACAACGGAGCTCGTTCAATAACCGATTTATGTACTTTCATTTAAAGCAATCAGACGCTTTCCATCCTTGAGAATAAATTGCAATACTCAAATACTCCGCCATCTGTTGGCAGCCGAGGTCCCCTTCAAGCGCGTTATTTATTTACTTCTACAACAAATGAACACAACAATTAAAAAATATAAAATTAAGAGCCTAGATTAATAAAATTTGTCAGACATTCAAAACTTCTAGGGTCGATTAGAGCGGGACTAAAGGAAGCTATTGGCAACGGATAATTGAAACACTAAATTTAGTAAATATTGAATTGCTATTTGAAATAATGTAAACAAAAATTAATTTATATTTCTCTCTATATTTACACTTGGAGATTGAGAACATTTTCATTACATCAAAATAGAAAAAAACCCTGAGAGGGAAACTAGAGAGAGATTCTCCCTCACAAATACAATAATAGTAATTATTATTATTATTGTTATTATTGTTATGGGGGAGATGGAGATGTGGCAATGCGGTAGTAGGGAATAGGGTAGGCACGATGAAAGACGAGTGTAGAGCCTGTGGGAAGAAGCAGAAGGCGCTAGAGCAAGAGGACGAGCGGTGGCTGAGGCACTGAAGGAGACAAAGTAGTAAAAGGTACTGGAGGGAGAGGTTTATTGAAAAGCTAGGGGAGGCTCGGAAAATTGGAGAAAAAAATGAAAGAACTAGAGGTGGAAGGAGTGATGACGCGAGGAGGAAAAACCAAAAAAAAACTTGGGCACGAGGAAGGCATGGAGTGCAGGGAAATACCAAATAAAAAAAAAATCTTCAGTAGGAGTCAATAATAATTTAGTAGAAACTAAATAAACGAAGAAAACAATTAAAAACAATTACACATTTCCGACAAATTAACTTCTGTCCTCCATTACTTGAAATTTACTCACTGAATCGTAAAAATAAAATTACCTATACATAGCCTGTTAAATTTACTATCAGATTCAACCGAGAAATATTGCAATTAATGGACAATTGATTTATTAAAAATATTCAAAGTAGTTTGTGTACATTTTTTACCAACGCATCAGCTGATCGGTTCGCCATGCCGCCATGATTGGCGCGCCAGTCAAGTGATGCGCGGCAATTTCAAATCTCCCCGGTCAACGAGTCCCCCAACAACAAAGAATTTATGTGCTTTCATTTCACGCAATCAGACACTTTCCATTGCTGAGAATAAACTGGACTGAAACACTCGGGCAATATGTTGACAGCCGAGAAAATCAGGCAAAACAAATTTGATTCGTGGAGGAATGGAAAAAGGTGGGTCCTGTCGAATCAAGAAATATATATTTGTTTCTTACGTAGAAAATATCCGAGTTATATATTTGTTTGGTCTCAGCTACGGAGTTTTATTTCCAACCGTCCCACGGCATTACTCTAAATCATGTTTGCGCCAATATACCTCGGAGTTGGAGCCGACAGCCAGTACTAAAGGCAAAACGAGAAAAAAGCGCAGTGAGGAAGAAGACGAGTGTCATATACATCGGGCACTGGTGAGATTCGGTTGGCTTTTCCATTCTCATAAAGACGGGAGACCACCGGGGAAAAAATGGTAGGGAGTATCAAGCAAATGGAATGACATTCAGTTACTGTTCCTCCTCTTCTGTTATTGTTCTCGCTTCTGCCCGAGGTCAAGCCGAGTCCGAGAGAAGTGCAAGTATATGAGTGTTGGATAGATGGAGCTCGTCCGAGTGTACGTTTTACTGAGGGAGTAAAAACCAATTAGACATTGGCAACAATTGATGGGGATTCTTGGTCATTTGTTTATGGCACGGGATTTGTCGGGAATTATTACAACGGCTGTCTCCTAGCCGCATTCGCCGCGCGTCAACGCGAGGTTACCAACTCGCTCGTGATTGTCTTTAATTGGTCAGGAATTGGTGAATTAAAAAATTGATGGGGTTTATTTTTGAGGTTTTGTCAATTCCGAACTATCCGGAACCCTTTCCATCCATTAAGCCCCTGTCCTACCATAAAAAGTGGGGAATGCATTTCCCCTACGCAATTCCAAAAACTGTTATAGGAAGAACTGCTGTTGTTTCGAAATTTACTTCGTTATTGTTGAAATTTCGGAAAGTGTTGTGCAATACGATCGAACGGTTGACTTGCGGTTCAGAATCATTGGTGATCCACGCTCTATCACTTTGACTTCATATTCTCTTAATAAAGTGATTATTTATGGAAAACAGTCGTTTCAGCTGGAGATCAAGCCATTCCAAACAATCTCAAATACAGTAGAACCTCGTTATACGCCCATTTCTTCTCGATCCCTTTTTCGAGTTTATGGAGTTCTCCCCCTATTCCTTATCCACTCTAACAGACGAATGTAAACACGCCGATGTTTCTTAGATGCCCTATTTTATTTCTTTCTTCTCGCCCGTACTTCCGAGAACAGCAGTGGCCACCAGGCGTGAGGGCAAGCGACTACGGGCGCATTCGCGGAATTGACTACTCTAACCCCTCCAGGCGCGCTCCTATAACGGGGTTCTATTCTATATTTGTCTCCAATAGATTCAACTCTACCATGACCACATTTTGGGGCCGGACTAAGCCCAGTAATGAACTGCGAATCTATTCGCGCGAAATTTTGACGAACGGGGTTCAGTAATTTATCAGGCGAGCAATTATTCTTTACATCAGAGTCCTAGTAAATACGACCGCAGACTAATTATGGCGAAGTATTTAATTTTGTGGTTCTATAAATAAAAAAAAATTGCACTTCTTTTGAAAGTCGCGGTTTCATTGCTGATGTTAATTTAATTTTTTTGCTGGATATATTTAATTCCGATGCCCGATAAAATCAAAATAACTTCCAAAACGTTCTAGAAAATATAATATTGTTAGATTTTTGGATTTTTGTATAATAAAATGAATGTTTATTCAAAGAGGCGGGCGACTGAATAAATAAAAAAAAGTAAGGAGTGTCGGGGGACGTCTGAGAAGAGGCGACAAAAATGCAAGAATAAATAAACAGAAAGAGACGATCGTACATGAACTCGAATGAGAGGGAGGAAAAGAACAAATACTCAACAATATCAAGAATAATTAATTTACATTCTCTTCTGGTTAACATTCATATCCCGATCTCCAGCGAACAAAAAAAAACAAGATTTCATATTAACTGAAGCAATTCCAGGAGAAGTAAGAAGTGGACACTCATGAATACCAGTCTCGCCGAATAAATGTTGCTATAAATTTTTATTAATTTTGCATGAGATCATCCCCAAAATCCCTTCCGACTGAATCTCATCTTTATAGCATATACATTTTTATCGTGTTTTCCGTGCGTTCATTCTCGCTGACGTTGAATTTCTCGGTATAAAGAAGAAGCATGGAGCAAAAAAAAAGTGAGGGAATGAAAAAAAGAATGCCAGCCAGACGACACTTACATTTTCGTTATTTGTTTTTTCACATGGAACACGAATGCCCGGATTAATTCAGCTTCTGTACAGCAACTCCTGTTTTTAGACGGTGACCATAAAAAAAGAGGGGGGGGGGGCAGTTCCACCATCAACAATTATCTAACATTGCTGGAGAGTTGGTCCCTTGCTTTCCACTTACCTTGAAACTTCTCTTTTTTGGAAGGCTCTGGCAATTTGACGGATGAAGAAGTTTCACTATTGAAATTACAGTTGCGGATGAGTTCTTCTGAGTTCTTTTTTTTTTCGGGAGCTGATATTCCTGCTTATGGGGAAAGTTGGAGGAGACTGTTGGAGTTATTGGATTGAGGCTCACTCAATTTCTAATACTGATGAAATTTTTATTTAGAATTATTGCCTTTGGTGCGAATTCCGGGGAAGGATTTGCGTATGTGATATCGCAGATGATACGCCAATACTGGCCCAATGTTGGCAGACCCCGGACGAAAATCGGCCATTTATCATCCACTGCCAGGGATCCTAATTTTTCTGTGTCGAAATAAGTCAATGGGAAACTATTTTTTTTTATATGTAAAAAATTATATATCAAGTTAGTATTAATTAGCAATAATTAATAACTATTTATATAATAAATTATAATATTAATAATCACTAATTATTATTAATTAAAGATTAAATATTATTTGAAAAAAATTCTTTGAGGTTTGGGAGTGAAAATGCGAAGATCGTCTGTTGATTAATTACCCTATTTTTTCCGAAACAGTCGAGAAATAAAATTATTTTATGAATGAAACAAAATCTCACTGAATTCCCTAGCGACCACAAGCGAAAATGGATTGGTAGCAGTGGAATGTACTCCGTATAAAAAGCCCGCGAAATATTCAAATTGAGAGTGATCACATCGAGATCTATCAGAAGAAGATTTCATAAAACACTCGTCCAATTAAAAATATAGTAATTAATCATCAAATTGAATAATTTGTCAATTAAAATCGGGGTTACGATCGAAAATCGATGCGAAAACCCCACAAACCTCTCACCAAGATGTGAAATAAAATCGATGAAGTAACTTCCACAGAAAGCAATCATCCGACTACAGTAATCATTATTCCACTTCCAGTTTCGTCCCCTAAAAAAAACCTCAAAGTGCGTTCTAATGAGGTTCATCAGTGCGAGTGACGAGAGATAAAAAAATCACGATGACTCCGATATTTTCGACATACCATTCCCTCTGAAAAAAAAAAATGTTCTTGACCCCTCGGTTTTTTCTCCGGCGTCAAATCAGGAAAATCACGATGTGCAATAAAATCCGTGACAACAGCAGCGAAATCATGAGTGAGACGAGCAAGAAGGCGCAACTCCAGTCGTTTTTCGTGACAATTTACAAAGCGTTACTTTTACGAGCATGTGTTTAGTGCAAAGTGTTTCTTTGTGCGATAAATAGTGAATCGCTGCTGGTAAAAGTAACAGACTATCTTTCTTTATTTTCCTTCTTTTTTTTTTTCATTCCGTTATTTCACGGTGGACGACAGGGCACACGTGGTTTGCGCCTCTGGAGCTCCACTGAGGTGAGGCAAGGGGAAGGGGGTACCGTGTGTATACGTATATCCGGCGGTTTATACTGCCTCATAAACCACGATCATTGCTTTATTACGTGCTTCTTGTCACGTTACTACTAATCGCTGCTTGTGAACTCATTTATCACCGTGTTTCAGGAGTCGTTCGCGGGGATTCCCCTGCGGCCACCGTAAACAAATAAAATCCTGCCTTCCAATTCATTGGCTATTGCTACCTGTTTACGATATATTCATTGTTGTCTCCTTCCGTCGGAAGTGTACATTAACCAATTACGGGAATTGGACGAATTATTTCTGGGGTCAAACGTCGCGGGGATAACATCTCACGAGGAGCGAAGATCGCAAGGGTCAGACCTTGTGAGGGTTACGTCCCGCAAGGGTCATAGTTAGGGAGCTTAAGGTTACCAAAAATCACTCCATCTCCTGTACCTGAGAATTAATTCTCCTGTGATCATTCTAGACAAATAAAATCCTATCTTCTAATTCATTGGCTATTGTTACCTGTTTAAGATACATTTGGTGTTCTCTCCGTCCGTTAGAATTGTTTATTTATAAATTACGGGAATTACAAGAATTATTTCTTGGGTTGCTACGATGATATTGGCGAGGGTCAAATGTCATACCCGAGGGTCAAATGTTCCGGGGGTAACATCTCAGGGGAGCCAAAAACGCAAGGGTCAGACCTTGTGAGGGTAATATGTGGCAAGAGTCAGACCTTGCGAAGGTCAAATGTCGCGAGGGTTGCGCCCTACAAGGGTCATATTTACGGCAGTCAAGGTCACGAAAGCTGATCACCTCATCTCATTCGCTAGAGGATCAATGGGGGGGGGGGGGGGGGGATTTACTCCTAATTAATTAATTAATCAAAAAAATTAATAAAAAAGTGGACGCCAATATTTTTTTTAACTTCCATGCAAACTAATATCACAAAACTTAGACGTTGACTTTTAACTGCGAGTCCACAATTGTATTTACGCTTTTGCTGATAGATTTTTATTAAAAATAATTAATTTTAAAATCCATCAACATAAAAAATAGTCCAGAGCAGGATTCGATTATTAATTATCAATTTAAGTGATTGCAATCTGTCATATGTAATTATTTATACTATCATTAATTGTTTATATTCTTATCCACAAGAAATTTTTTAAAACCTGTCGAAAATGGGAGACCGATTATTCATTTGGTGATCTTAAAAATTATTTCTTTTTCCGAATTAATGGGAAGGTAATCAATTGTTAATTTCAGAAATAATTTGAATCTTTAACATTAGACACTAGTATCAAATTTATTGGAAATCTATTTTATTTAAAAAAATCTAGATTTTTATACAGACTTTAAAACAAATTGAATAGCTTTTAATAATCTCAACTTTTCCGTATCTTCCTTTCATTTTTATATTTTTTCTATCAAAAATTCCTTTTAAAGTTAATTTGAAAGTGAATTACTTGGCCGTTCAATTTACCGAAAATTCCATCTATAAAAATTCCACGTATCGATCGTTCGCCGATACCATCCGCAGATGAATTTTGTATTCGACACGAATGTCAGATTTACCCCGTCATCTCCCAGGAGTCATCAGTACCAAATGGATTTTGATCATTGAGCTGGCGGGTGGAAGTTTGTTCAGCTTTCACCGCAAAAGCCCCACAAATTATTTCAGCGCTGAGTGCACGCTCCCCTCTTGGAATTCACCTTTCGTCCCGCCCTCGCAATATCGCCTTCCCACTCCACTACTTTTTTCTTCTTCTCTCCGCCATTAGGGGCCCACTGGCTTTTCGGCTGGATGTTAGCCATATGAACTCTCTCTCCTCCGTGTTCGCTGCCGTGGCCGCTCTCTCTCGAGAGAGAGAGAGAGGGAGAGGTCACGTGTGCTTGAAAATTTTGTTACATTGTTGCCGAACTTTTGTCATTTGTAACTCCAAGCGGAGTCCCCGGTTAATGCGACGAAAATATATTTTTAAAAACTCAACAGTTGCCGACCATTTAAACCTCTCTTCATTTCTATATTTATATTAGATTATAATATTTTCCATTTTTTAATGTATCCCTGTTTATTTTGATGTAATCATTCACTTTAAAAATCGAATAAAAATGTTGGGGGATTTTTGTCGTATTTTTTTCGTCGGTTTGATGATAGTTTTTGTTTTTGAAAAAGGGAATTTACTGAAGAACCCTTTTTTGTAAATTAGAAATATTTTTGTTGTGAGTAAAAATGGAAATCTAGAATTTGGTTTATCAAAATTTCAATGTCTCTCAAGAAAGACTCTATTTAAATAATTTTAATGATTTTTTTTCTATATAAATTGATTTCTCACTAAAATGAACAAATCTTCATTTATGTATTTATATTGCTTTCAATTCGTTTTTATTTCTTAAAATTTATTTCTATTTATCTTAAATTAAGCAGTCAATTTAAAAATCGACGGAAAACGTTAGAAAATTTCTGTCGTATTTTTTTCGCCGATTGAATGACAGATTTTGGGTTTGAAAAAGGGAATTTACTGAAAAAATGCTTTTGTGTAAATTAAAAGTATTTTTTCATAGTTAGAAATGGAAACATAGAATTTGTTTTATAAAAAATTTCTCCCAGGAAATACTCAATTAAAAAAATTTTAATAATTTTTACCTATATAATTTATTTACTCATTAAAATTACCAAATCGACTACATCCGGACTACAAATTTTCCCTCTCAAAATTACTGACCCATTCCGTTTCGTTCCGTTTGGTAATCGTACTGTGTTCGAGTTATTCGCGGACAATTACCTCTAGGTAGCAATTTAAAATTGGCTCACGCTAGGCCCAAGGTCGGCCCAGGCTCGGCTGATTACGGGCCGAGACAGGCCCTCAAGCTCGGCCCTTTCCCAGTGGAGCCCAGGAATCGAGGCCGTTCTTTGGAGCAGTGAATTCCTCAGGGTAAGCTTGGAATTCAGCCAGCCGTGGCGCCAGCAATGGAACCTTAGCGGCTATTGTCGGGCCAATGTTGGCCGAAGACTGGCTCACCCGAACAGCGTCTGGCCGAGCTTGGACCGGGAGGGCCGCCAATCGGACTATGGCTACCAAGCCCGGGCCAAGGTTGGCAGCCGCCGGTCGGCCATCCATCCGCCGACATTGCCCCCTCTCGACCCAACCCTCATCCCCAAAATTCAACCTCCACAACTGGCTGAGGCCTAACCTAGCCGTAGGCTTCTCAATAAACCGTCTCCCATCAAAAATTCGATCGGCAAAACCTATCGGTCAAATTTGTTACTTCTCATGTTTTTTCTTGTAATTTTTATTAAATATTTTTCTCATCATAAACACCACAAAAAAATCCCAGACGCAGACGTCCAAAGTTCTGTCAAGGAGATTTGTAAATATTTAAAAAACTGCCAACTCCAAATGCAAAAATCATAAGGTCAAATAAGAAAATGGAAAATATTGTAATCAAAATTTACGAGTGTAAAAAAATAATAATAATAATAATAAACTCTGGGTGAACATGTTTTTCCCCCGGAGGTCGCGCTCTCTTGATTTCGAGAATAGTCTGGGGGACGGAATGAATGACCGGAGGGAGAAAAACATACATCCCAGAAGTAGAAAGTGTACTCGATGTATAGAATTTGTGGAGTGGAGGGTCCACTCGCATTCTCAATCCTCACAGGTCGTTTCTTGTCAGGGAACCGTGGAGTATTTTTATGGAGCTTCAAACATAACTTCATAATGAATTCACTTCTTTGTATTTAGTACGGCTACTAGAGTTTCTGGGATTCAAAGAAACTCCAAGAAATCATAATTTTTTAACCGATTTTCTGCCCCTAACTCAATTTATTTTTAGAAATAATTAATTTTTTTTACGTTGACAACATAATCGAGTTTTATAATCGATAATTAATTTTTTGGAAATTCTAGAGTTGATGAAACCCTTCGAAACTAGATCAACAGAAGTTATTTTTAGGAATGAAGGATTTTTTAAATATAAATAGGATAATTGGTAATCGATTTCTGGAAAATTTGAGAGTGATCTGATCTCTTGAAAATTTGTAAGCAAAAAATTTAAACTGAAAAAATAGGGCCTCAAGTTTATAATTTTATCGTCCTCTAATTAAAAAATTAACTTGTGTTTATTTATGTTTCACTCCAGGATCTCGTCTTCAAACGTGCGACGTCTCATTTGCTTTTACAAATTCTCCATTCATTTTTTCTGAACGATTGCTCACGTTTGTATAAAAAAAATCGACGATTTTTTTTTCTAAGACCAGTCTTTATCTCTAATGTCTTGAATGAAAACGTCTTAAAGACTATTTCTTCCCGGATATTCCAAGATTTATCACTTGTGTCAGAATTCCTGAAAGGTCATACTGCGATGAGCATGAAAAACAATAAGCGATCATAAATTTTTATTCACAAATTAATATAAAATGTATCCACCGAGAGCAATAAAATTATCTTGACAGCCTGAACCGATTGAATCATTGGATGACGAGACAATATTATCATTTACTCACTAACAAAAAAAAAAACTATTGTTGAGAAGTACGTCTCCACTTGCATCAAAAAGTTTATGCCTCGAAAAGTGTCAGCTATAATACCCCGAGACCTTAAAAATTATTAGATATTTCCCGAATATTTTGTTGCATAGCAACGAGAGAGATCACATTTCCAGATTAAAATTCCAAGCGCGCGGCGCCAGAGATTTTACTACAAAACTTTCTCCCCGAAATTCGTACCGATTCCAAAGAGATAATTTATTTATCCCCACAATCTACTTTCCCAAATTAATTCAATTAATTTGGATAGAGATAGATAAGATATTCTAATAAAAGATATTTTGATAAAAAGCCAATGAGATTCCCTCGAGAAGTCCTTTTCTTCTAATCAAGACCTCATTTTCTTTCCAAAATTTTTCCTTCCTCTATCTAATGACTTGCATAAATTCAAATTTATTTCTGAATGTGCATTTTTAAAATTCATTCTCACCTCTCATTGCAATTATTTTATTTTCCAATTGATAAAATAATCACTCTACTCATTTCCGATGTTTACGTGAAACGCAAAAAAATAATAACTTCCTATCGGGAAGTTAAAAAATAAAAATGAACTATTATTACAATTTCGAGACAAGCGTAAAGTCCAACTTTCCAAAAAACGTGATTTCTTTGTATTCTATTGTATCATTCGTATTTTTACGAAGAACATCGCTCATAAATCCCCCCCCCCCTCCCCCAGAAAAAAACAAAAAAATATGTATAGGTAACTTCTATACATATTTGCCATGAAATCCGCCGGGATAAAC
Source organism: Psyttalia concolor (assembly GCA_030522845.1). Taxonomy (NCBI): domain Eukaryota; kingdom Metazoa; phylum Arthropoda; class Insecta; order Hymenoptera; family Braconidae; genus Psyttalia; species Psyttalia concolor. Next base: position 12,369 of record JAPYZM010000914.1, read on the forward strand.
CGGGAGGAGTCCCCCACTTGTGCACTGAGTTCACGTACGAAATTTCGTGTTTCTCTGGTGGATCACGTTTTGATAAAATGGCGGTAGGGATAGTCCTGCGGTGCGAGTGTCGATATGGACGGCGAGATCTTCCTGGTGGCTATAGATCGCGATGATGTCGACTGACATGGTCAACAATGGCGTCCCATTGCCTCCGTGTAAGCCATCCAATACTGCTTACGCTCATTACTTCGCAGTCACGTACAAATAGTAGAGGACTTATCTCGACTGCGGCTGTCATGATTGCAACTGTTTCGTGAGGTAAATGAATTTAGTTTAGAAAAAAATGTGAGATGGATGGAGAACGTAAATGGAGAAACGGGTGTCATGAAATTAATTGAATTCATTGAAATTTTGAGGTGAGTTAGTTATGATGTTTGTAGATTTTTATTAGAGGGGTATTAGGGGGAGTCAAAAACTGGGGAAATTTTTTTTGGCGCACATTTTCCGGGTAACGGGTCGTGAGGGTCTAATAGAGCAAGGGCCAACCCTTGTGAGGGTTATTTTAGCCATTGTAAGGGTCTGATGTCTTGCGGGTACACCTCATGAGGGTCTAATACCGCAAGGGCCAACCCTCGTGAGGGTTATATGTCGTAAGGGTCAGACGTCCTGCGGATAATATCCCATGGGAATCTAACATCGCAAGGGTCAGACCTTGTGAGGGCTAGATGTCGTGAGGGTTAGACATCTTGCGGACAACATCTCACAAGGATCTAATATCGCAAGGGTCCACCCTCATGAGGGTTATATGTCGTAAGGGTCAGACCTTGTGAGGGTCAATGTCTGGCGATTAATGTGTCATGAAGGTCTAACATTGCAAGGGCCAAAAACCTTGTTGATAACGTCGCACGAGAGTCTAACATCGCAAGGGTCAACCCTCATGAGGGTCCTATGTCGCAAGGGTCAGACGTCTTGCGGATAACATGTCACAAGGATCTAATATCGCAAGGGTCCACCCTCGTGAGGGTCAAATGTCGTAAGGGTCAGACATCTTGTGGATAACATCTCACGAGGGTCTAATATCGCAAGGGTCCAGCGCCGCGAAGGTCACACGCCATAAGGGCCATACTTCAAGCAGGCCACACCCGGTAAGGGCTGAATTTTAGGGGGGTCAAGGTCACAGAAGTCTCGAATCCCTCCATTTCTACTACCAAAGGGTCAATTTTATTGTTTATGAAGGTTAACCAATTTTTTAGATGATCATTTTTAGCAAAAGATCATTAACCACAGAAGTAATTCCATTTTCGCCAACCCGGATTTTTATTTTTCCATTTTCAATAAATAATAAAATCATTTTTGTTCGTCAATTTAAGTTAATGTAAAGAAAAATGAATTGTAATAGCGGTTGGCCTAATGTTGTTAGATGAAACATTGTTATTTATTTTTCAGTATAAAATGTTTAAGAAAAGCGTAGATAAGTGGAATAATAAATTATTAACAACTTCTTATAAATGAGAATATTAAAATTGTAAGCCCATTAATACAATTTAATAAAATAAAATCGAGTAGATCTCTTGAATGTTCTCTGAGGGAGAATAACATTTATAATTTATGAGCAATGAAAAATCACTTATTCTTGTCATAAAAATATTATGAATTACATCATTTATTATTACTTTGTTAATTTTTATCACGTCATTAAATAAATCGTAATAAAGTAATTTTCTTCATTTCTCATTCACAGAATATTTAAAAAAATTGAAAACTCTTTTTTTATTTAACAATCTTTACTCAATTATTCAATTTTATTAACGTCAATGGAAATTGTAAAATTTCACTCTCGTCCGAGAAAGACCTTTCAATAAAAACTTAACTACTGTTTTTATATTCAATATTATATTTCATTGTTCGTTAAAAACTACTGTAACCAATAATAACATTTAGTAAAATTCAATAATAATTTCTATAAAAATTCTCCCAATTTAAACGGTTAAAAAATTTAAAACGTCATCAAATTATCAAGTGTTAAAAAAATTCGCCTCAAGAAATATTTTTTGTTGATTAAAGTTTATGAATATTTACGGATTTTAACTAAATTCATAGAAAAATATTGAATGGAGTCTTACCCCCGTCAGAAGGTCCAAGGCAGTCCCAATAAATGTCCGACGGGTCCATGATGGAACCCAGCAGAAGTAATCGGGTATCGAAAATAAACAGACATACCCAGACTTTCTCCGCCGGGGAAATGGAGATATTTCATGCCAGGTGGTTCTCCGATGATACACATCGAAGTGCTGGAGCATACCGGAGAGGGTTATACGTATTGCTCTACATTTCCCCAGAGATAACCTCCATCTTAGATCCAATATTACGGTTGATATTACGAAAAAAACATGGAGGCAGGCGCTCCCTTCCATTCTCTGCACTCTCTGTTTCGTGGACACTCGTTGCTTTTTCTTCTTCCTCCCTTACTTTTTTTTCATTTTATTTTTTCTCGTGACTTTTTCGTATTACGACGCCCGTACCCAGCGTCTTCATCATTCATTCAGCCTCTCCAGTTGTCTCAGTCCCGATGCAAATGGAAATTCCGTTTACTCTTACTCTGGAAGGAAAATAAAAATATTTCTGGGTTTATTGAAAATTCAGGGGATGGAAAGTGACTTCGAAAGAGTCTTGTTTAAATTTTTTAAATCACAATCTGATCAAGTTCAATGTTGAGAAATAACAGGAGAAAAAAAATTATTTTTCAAGTTTTCTTCGATAAAAAAAAACTTAATTGAAAAAAAAATCTTTTTTTGTAGAACTTTCAAAGAATTTTCATAAGGAAATTTTTGTTTAATGTTTATTATTTCAAATTAACAAATTACTCTCTCAAAAGTTTGAATGCCAAAAAATACCTGGAGAGTAAAAAATTATTTTTGACTGTTTCAAAAATTAATTTTTGAACTCGAGAACTAGAGAAAAATAAGATTTTCGAAAATATGAATTTTCTTTTCAATCGATAATAATAATAAATAAACTATAATAATTAAAATTAGAAAAATATTGCAAATTGGAATTATCCAAGAAATAAAATACAATGTAAGACCATAAATTAATTAACTTCGCCTACTGTAATTATTAAACCGCCGGAATCACCCGAAATACAATAAATAAATATTGAAAATTATTTAAGTACGCTATATATCAGATAAACCAATAATTTTTCTGATTACACCTGATATTTTTCCCCTACAAAGAAATCTCCCGTGAATAATCCGCCCGATCTCAAACATTCCCCGAGCCTCGCCGGATCCCAAAAAAATTCACTTATTACAAACCAACAAATTCCCACCTCAAAACTTGCAATTTCTTTTATTCAAACAGAACTCGTTTGAAAACATGTTTCTCCGAGTGTAGGATTATGTAAATTATTGAAAACAGGAACAGAGAATGAAAGCCATTTGCATGTAAATATTACTGGAAAAATTCAGTGAAAATATTTAGCGTCATTAGCGCTAACTTGAATATTTAATGCTAAAATATTTTATAGGAGGGGTTGGTGGAGGTGGACAATAAAAAAATTGGAATAAAAATATTGTTATCGCGGTAATTGTCCAGTGGCTTCCGAATAAAATGTAATTTTTATGCCACTCTCGTGTTCGCATATTGCCGTGTATTTAATGAAAGGGTTGATTCGCTGGCTCTGACTGGGTGGGAGGAGGAGGAGGAGGAGGAGGGGGGGGGGGCAATAATTCACTAGTTACGTACGGAAGGCCCTGATGAGGTGAGTTTTATCGTTATACGAGCTTCGATGCCATAAAGATGTTGGTAAATGCTTAGAGGCAATAAATCGGCGTCGCTTCGGGGATAACTCCCAACGTTTCAGTCGGATAGCAGATATGCTGTACAGTAGTACGTTAAGGGCGCGTGCGACGTCACGATTTTCGTTTGCCGATCGTATATACGATCGCATTTACTGTACCACTAAAACTCACTCCGACTCACTCGACGGGGCTGTTAAACGATCATTTAAGTGCTGTTATACGGCCGCGCAAAGACTCGACCTTATATCTCTCCTACCGGGGGGGACTTCTTGTTGGGAATACCTTGGATAATCACCGGCTTAATTTCAATCTTGCTGATGGATTTGCAGGTGTACTCCACAGAGACTCGGTCATTTAGGATGTTTGCGCGATTAGACATTGAAAAAAAAATTTTTTAGACGAATTTCGTTCGAATTTTTGGCTGAAACAAGGGAACAAAAGTCAGTCTCAAATTTTCTGGGTTTACTATTTTGATATTTTATTTATTTGCAAGTTTTGCAAATTGTTTATTTTCTTCAAATAATTAACCAAAGAGCAGTCAACTTCCCTTTTACGTAACAACTTTTCTAGGAATTATTTAAATCAATCCCATAACTCGATCGGAAAAGATATTAATTAGTTTCAATGAATTTACTTCCAATTTTAATCAAATGAAATTCTTGGTTTGTCAATGTTACCCAACTCGGCATCTGAAATTAATTTTTATTAATTTGAACATAATTACAGTTGCAAAACGATCAACTGATCATGGTTGTTTAACGTCCATGAAACAAACAAAATATATTCAATGAAAATCCGTTTTTAGAAACAACTAAAAAATTGATCAAATTGAAAACTTTAAATTGAACTATTAAATATTTTACTGTTTCAGGTAGAGTCTACAATTTCGAAAATGACACTTTTAGATTCTAAAAAATATTCAAGACTTAATAAACAAATTTATTAATCAATTTATATTATATCCGATTTTGAAATAAAACTTCCTGACGGATTAATTTTTTCTTCAGTATTTTTGATTTTCTAAGATTTTTGTTTCTATTTCTCAACGAAATTAGACGATTTTAATTGTAAATCCCAAATTTGTTAAAAAATCGGAAAAAAATTCCTCCCAGAATAATAAATAAAACGGAAACGTTAACAATAAATATGAAGAGATGAGAATCGAATGTTTGCGGCGATTTTTTTATAATTAAACAATAAAAATTCAATTTTTTAAAAACTCCCCTTTCAATGTATAATTAAAAAAAAAAATTTCAATTTTTTTTATGAGTTAAAAATAAAATTCTCCGGGAGAGAAAATTTCCTGTTTTGAATATGTTGTCAAGGAATTGAACAGCTGATCGGGACCGCCTATTCTCGCCGCTGGGAGTATCAGCGAGCGTTTAGACTATGACAAAATGGCGCGGAGTGGGGAGTCGCGGAGTCGATTAACAGGTCAATATTAATTCCATTTTTCTTCGCGAAAATCGCCAAAAACTTCAGCAAATCACAAACTGAATTTTTCCTTTGAAAAATTGAATTCCGCGATCGCGAGTGCTTCCAAATTTTTCAAAAATATTGAACAAAATTTGTTCAGTGGCACTTCTCCACTTGTGCATCAGCTGTTAAACTCCAGTTTTTTGCAGGTTAACTTATTTTTCAATTTCTAGAAACAGTTTGTGTGCGGCAGGTGAGAAATAAAAACGACTTGACGGCTGTTCTATCGAAGGCAGGCGTTGTGGGATTGAAACGAGGTTTACGGTTCCCTCCGTCGGAAATTTAATTGGATTACCGGTGGCCTATCGATAAGAAATGATTTTTCAATTCAATTCTGTTGCATTGCAGAGCGTCAAAAAATTGCGCTCAACTTGAGACCTAATAAAATATCTTTTAACAATTAAAAATTAATAATTCGAAGAAAAAAATTGCCGTTCAATTTTTTCCGAAAAATTAGTAAAATGTCAGGTATAGAATTTATTTTTGACGATTGAATGAATCCAAAGAAGAGAGAAATTGCGGAAAAATTGTGAAAGTGAAATTAATATTGTCCGCACCTCATGGCAAATCAAATACACCCAACCAATAAAACGTCAATCAACCTTTACGAGTTCCAATCCCGAGTGAATCGATAACCTCGAATTAATCTGGGACACCAGTTCCATTATTTGGTTAAGACCGCTTGGATTGACTCGCGCTCGAGTGATACGCGTTATTACTGGTCTAGTTTTGACGATTTTTCCCCGGCGAGAGGGAGGAGTATTCGACTGAGACGAGAGAACAAAACGTTTATACCTACATATCCAAGAGTAATAAACTGTGAATATGAAATTAAGTTCATACCTGGTTCTATAAGAGGTTCGATTCCGTTGCGGTTGTGTCCAGTGAGTTTGGGTGCACGTGAGAGACCTCCAAGTCCTCTAAAACCAACTCCGCCTCCTGCAGGGTAAGCTGTACAAAAAAGTAGATTTTTAGAATTACTAGCAGAGGGCGAAAATTATTTGAAAACACTCGGAGAAAAATTCGGGAGATTATCCGGACGTGTTTAGTAGTTTTGTTGCAGATGATGAACTTCCCTGGGCGGTTGGATAGTTTTTTACGAAACGATCAAACGATTATACGGGGATACGAGTGGGATAATGGTATATTATGCCTCTAGGCACGAAAACCCGCGATTCTAGCCTCGCTCCGCCCGGTTAAATCGCAGCTTTCAGTCCTTGAAGCATAAAATCGCGGGTTCCTTAAGGCAGTAAAAATAGTTTCTGACTCATGCGATTATAACGTCCCATTCGTAAAAAGAAACTTTTACTGCCTAGAGATATAATTTAATTTTTTTCACCTAGGGAGGAAAAGTAGACGAGTCGTCCCCGCGTCCGAAATTACCACCCGAGCCGGGGGCTCGTGAGAATGCTTGTCTGATTGTCCTCCCGAGGGTGGAATACGAGTTATCAGTCAAAATGGACGAAAGTGGGCGGAGCGAGGTTAGAATGCTCACTTTCGGTCCATGTAGGGAGAAAAAATATTAGCGGTTATCTTCTAATTTCACTTGCATTTCCATTACAGTCTAAAATTTCTAATATTTATTACCCGTAATTTTTTTTCATTTCCAAAAATAAAAATTACCCAACGATTTTTAATTCTTACTGGGCTCATAAAAGTAGATTATATCTCTAGGCAGCAAAAGTATTTTTTGACGAAATATAATCACACGAGTCAGAGAATACTTTTACCGCCGGAAGAGCCACGATATTTTATACCTCGAGGACAGAAAAACGGGATTTAACCGAACGGAACGAAGCTAGAATCGCGGGTTTTTGTGCCTAGGGACATAAAGAGATTTTACTAGGCACTATAATTTTTTTTATTGAAACTACAGTACAAAAATTCGTAGATTTTTCTCGCCGTGTGCCAAGCGGAAGGGTAATTTTTATTTAAAAAATTCCGCAGCTGAATTAAACTGGTCTAGCCTTGGACATTTTTTTTCTGAGAAAGGAGCGATAAGAGGACGTCCGAGGGAAGAGGGAGAGGAATAGTTTTATAACCACCGGGGCTGGTAGTGACAAACTATGCATACGAAATTAGATTCATGCCCGATTGTGTAAGAGTTTCGATTTTGTAGTTGTTGGGTGTTAGTTAGTAGTTTGGGTAACTGAGTGCCGATAATCTATATCGATGGGAAATGAAGTTTTCTTTGTCGGATGTGACTTTACGATCGCATGAGTCCAAAACACTTTATCACTTTATTTTTTACGTCTAGAGTGTCGAAAAAATCATTTCTCACGCCCCCTACCTAAAACTCGCATTTTACCGGTCCTAGGCCTGTAAGACGACAATTTTCGTAAAGTCTACATGACATCCCATAATTTATGTAATTTTTACTCTTTTATCGTCGTTAAAAAAACCGTGCTTACTTCGATCTCTGAGTCGCCTTCTTCGACTTCCTCTTTCATCCTCGGCTTCACCCTCGAGCAAAATGTTTTTTTGTGCGTGCGATCCGTATCGGCCGACAGCCGCGCAAAAACTACGGAAGCAAAGAAAAGACCCGGGGGGAAGGAAAAGGCAATCGACCTAACGGGATCGCGCATTTTGCGAGGCACTTTTCCCTTTTTTTTTTGTCGTCAAGCAGTGATTCCAATGACGGCCGCCAGGTAACCAGGGGGGACGGCTCCGGTTTATATGGCGGTCATGTTTTTTGCTCTATTTTCATCGGTCTTTTTCGAGGAGCTACCGCATCCCCTGATGGGTCATGTAATGGTCACTTTTGACTCGCTATTCTCTCCCCAGGACTTCCTGGACCTTCCGGCTACTGTCACTCCGGAGAGTGGAATTTCGATGCGTTTATTGTTTGGGACAAGACGGGTTGCGGTGGTTTCACCCTTTTTTTATGGTTTTATGCTCTTCGGTACCTGCCTCATCGATTTTGTATTTTTTTGGATGGGTTGAGGGAAGAGTTGGGGAGAAAATGGCCATTGTTAAGGTGGAAATATTTTTGATTCATGCGGAGAGAAATATCCGTTGAAAATCTTCAAATGCTGTTTTGAATTGCGGAAAAGTTATAATAATTTTGGGAATGTCGAATTTATTCACCTGTTTGAATATGCCTTCCATTTAGACTCTCATTTAAAATTAAAAACAATTTTTTACCTGTCTTTTTGATTTTTAATTAATTTTGGAGACACTTGAGGGAATTAATTTTTTAAGAAACTATTTGACGACGAATAATTATATCTAATATCAAATTTTCATCTTTTATTTTTGAGGATTGAAAGTCTTTAATAAAATTTGAAATCTCACCTTTTCAATTTTTGTAAAGGGAGAAATTTTTTTGAATGTCTCGCGAAGAGAAATGTCCGGTGAAATTTCATTTCATTTTGGAAGGTTTTGGAAACTTTTCCATTTTTTTTTATTTACGCGATTTCGTCCGCTAAATTTTGCAAAAATTTAATAGACTCGAAGAAGAAAACTAATCGATAATATTAAAATTTAATTTTTCATTTTGAAGTGTCTGAGAAAATTTTTACATTTGGAAATGTAAATTTGACAATATTTTCGATTTCTGATTGTGAATATTTAGTAATATCAATAATTGTTAATTATTAATCTCCAAGTCGGTCATATTTTTTCCGTGCCGAGTTCAACCAGTCCTCGTAGCTCAGGGTTAAAACAATCAGCCAGGGATTTCCTCCGGGATAATCTCAGGGAAAAATTGAGGGATAAAAAGACTTAGTTTGTTGCCACCGGTCCTCAATCGCAAGAAATCCTCTGATTGTCCTCGTAAACTGACCTTCGGAGTTCTCCTCAATCTTTTCACTTGAATTTTCATTTTAAATAAACCGCAATAAAATATTTTCCAGTAAAAAGGCCCAAATTTAACTTTAAATAAATGACATTTGAAAAAAAATCTAAAAAAAACTATCAAAATAATTTATTAATTTCAAATAAAACTTCTATTGAATTTTTTTTTAATTTGTTTGTTCCAAGTAAATCATTTATTTGATCAAATGAAAATTTATGAGCAACAGAAAATATTTATCGAAAAAAGACCTCATAATTTTTCTTGGGCGAATTGAAAAAAGGGTTTTGATAAAAAAGTTGAAAAATGACGACCGGTAAAATCTGTGGCTCGTCTTTTTTCCACGTAACGGTTCACCGAGTCTCGTTACATAAACTGGCAAGAATATTGTACGGCCAGTGAGAATACTTCGAAATGATTTTTCTGTCATCATCGAGAGAATAGCGGGAATCCAAGGGTGACGTTTATTTCACTCTCGCTTTTTCTCTTGTTTTCACGATTGAGCCAATTCCACTTCATTCTCAGCCCCAGTAAAACGTCTAGTCTGGCTGTATTTTTACGCCTTGATCATTTTATGGGCCCTCAGATGTGCATATGCTCTCTCTTATTTTAAGAGTCATTGCATGTTAGCCAGTTCATTTGTTGCAATTTATTTATGTCACTGGTAAAAATAGCTGGAGTGATTTTTCATTTCTCTCTCAGTTTTCGCCATTTTCTTTTTTTATTTCAGCATTAAATATTTAAATCTGCAAAATTGGAGAAATAAAATGGTCAAGCGAAAGGAAGGGGAAGTAGAGTTTATTCGAATTAAAAAAATTATCTGCTGTCAACGGGAATAGTAAAAAATATTGGGCTATGAATTAATTGATTTTTCTATGGAAATTATATGGATAAATTTGGCATCCAAAATTTTGATTTTATGATCTCCTTTAAGACTCATTTTAATTTAGCCAATTAATGAATTATGATTTATCTATGTCACTCGTAAAAAGGGCTGGGGAGATTTTCCCTTTCTTTCTCACTTTTCGAATTTTTGACCGCGGGGGCTCGCCGATTTAAGCGATTTTAGGCTGGCCAATCAGATTTTCGGCGATATCTCAAGAACTATCGATCCTATCGCCTCGAGGTTTGTTGCATTCGAAAGCTGAGCTCATTTGCCATCGATGTAGGGTATTTTCAACTTTCTAAAATTATTTTTTCATCCCTTTTTTGGTGATTTTAAAAATTTCAAAAAAACTGTAAAAACGGTTTGAAAAATCAGTTTAAAAACTTGGAAATACCGTATATCGATGGGAAATGAGCTCAGCTTTCGAATGGAGCAAACGCCGGGGCGATAGAATCAATAGGTTTTGAGACATCGTCAAAAGAGTGCCGACTTTGGTCAAAATCTGAAAAATGGAAAGGGGGCCACCTTTGATTTTTTGGCATTTCAGCCTTTCGGCCGGACAGCCGACTGACCAGCCATCTGACCGACCGGGGATGTCCCAATCTCGATTTTTCTGAAGGAAAGTGAGCCCTGGGCAGCTCCATTTGGCCGTTTTTGGTCCTTTTTGGCCGATTTTGACCCTTTTTGGGCCTTTTTTCCAGTTTTTTAGATTTTTCAGCCGGTTATCGTGGTTTTTAGGAGATTTTGAAGGGCGAGGGGGTTCTAGGGGTTTCTACTTTCGTTTTTGGGGCATTTTAAAATCACTTCCACGATATTTTGAGCCCTTTGGCGACTTTTAGGGCCCTTTTTTGAATTTTTTGCCAGAAAATTGGCGATATCTAGAAAACTATCAGGCCT
>JAPYZM010000916.1:0-37007 GCA_030522845.1 Psyttalia concolor
ATTACTTCAGTGACGAAAGGTTCCACTGCAAAATTGACGTTTGAGAGAGGAATTCATTTTGTGAATATTTCATTCCTATCGTTATTTTATCCTGAAATCACGTCCAGGTCCTAACGGAGAGTTAGACAATTTGTTATTGATTGAATTAGATATTTAATGGAATTAATTGTCTCGTTGAAGAAGGAGAAAGTTAGACGAGGAGCTGGATAAGGTGGGAATTATTTGAGAGACTATCACTGGGTGACGTGTGTTTTGGGGAGATTAAATTGATTAGCGGTCATTCCACCGCATGTCGAGGGACACTCGGTTTTGTATTTATTTTAATGACTTGTGGATTCTTGAGGAGGAAATTCAATAATTCTTTTTTGTCTTCATTTATCTTGATTATCTAGGAATGTGCACAGAGATTTCCTCTCACCCTCTTCGGCAACGACCAACAATGCAAAACTGATCGATTCGTTTTTGCGGCACCACACGATCAAGTCAAGTGTGTTGCTGTCCTCACTGGAGACAGTATTACCAATGCAGTGAGTAATAATTTTCCAGTTCTCCGTGTCGTGAAAAATGTCTTCAGCTGGGCTAAAAATTTTCAATAACTTGGAAAAAATTCAGTTCAGTAGTTTATCGTGGCAAGGCTTCCAGGAATTTATCTGATAATTTTCTTCGCCAATCGGGCAATGATCCAATCGATGCAGACGACGTGACCGGGAGTACTGCACTCCAGTTGACAAAATTAATCAACAAAAATATCTTCTCTCACACTTTATGTTGAAAAATGAAAACTTCCGGCCAACAAGTCAATTGATTGAATTGATTTTCCGTAGATTAATCTGTCAATTCATCATCGTTACGTCTGCAATTAAATTGATGATTTGCATTGTTTAAAAATTATGGTTAATGGGGGGACAATTGTACTCAGGAAGTGACCTTCAAAGTCCAGAGACAGCAGAATGTGTCGATGAGAACGAGCATACAAAATGATCATCCATGGAAATTGCAGCAGATACAGGACGCAGCTAATCATCTGCAGCAGGCAATAGCACACATTGACAATGTGGATAAACAGTATTCATTCAAAACTTCAGACGAAGTGATGCATATACTTGGGAATATACTCGGGTGCCTCCAGAGAAGTAGAACTAGTCTTATTGTGCCTAAGAAAAAGGCCATTGATGATTTAATCAAGAGCCGAAATATGGTAATTATTTTATTTATCACGTCCCCTTTCAATACCAACTCAGCCCTTTTGTTGATCTCCCTCGAATTGCATTCCTTGAAATTATTTAATTCGGGTATTATTTTATTTTTAATGAATCGTTGCGAACATATTTTGGAGAGGATTATATACTGCCAGAGGTTTATTGACTTTCTGGGCGGTAAAGTTAATTATTCTCTAGTAAATTATTGTCTTTCAGAAATCGCTAAATCCAAATTTACCGGAAAATTTGGCCATTAGTTTTTATATACAGAGTTACAAGCTCGTACTGGCTGTTTATCAGCTGGAGAGCACTCATGGAAGTCTGAAATACGAGTCTCAGCAGGCTGAGTGCAGTGTTCCCTGGTTAAATGATGCTCTGGTACTGCTTACGATATCTCTCCAGCTGTGTCAGAGGTTAAAAGATAAGGTAATTGTTCGCAATATGATTTGTAATAAATCAATTATAAGGTAATTAAAAATTATTTCATTTTTTTTATATTCTTTTTGAGCCGGTTATTGCCCCGATAACTAATCAAATTTCGTGAGACAAATGTTTTTCTTCGGATTCTCTTCCAATATTGAATAAATAAATATAATACTAATTGAAGATTATAGTATTGATAGAGTAATTAGATAATTTGGACAGTGAGGAATTTTTGGAGAGATTGTAAAAAATATTTCGTTGAGAATTGAGTTTTTTGGGAAGAGCTGAAAATTTGTTTTCGCGTCGCTGGATCGGGAAAATCCAGTTTTCGGTTGCGTTTCCCAGGCCCCCACGTCACGAAAAATAATATTCACGTCTCCCCAGGGAAAACGGATCGTCTTTGGCGCGGATGGGAATTTTTTACGCGTGGGAGACGATCTGTTTTCCAAGGGTCGGGCATTAAATGTACTATTTCTCATTTTTCTCGCAGATCTGCGTATTTTCCCAGTACAAAGACTTCACCGTCGGCTCCCGGGTGCCATCGGCGATGGGCTGATAAACCTCAACGAGTAACCAAGGACGTAATGAAATTCCTAATCACCACTTTTACCCACGTAATTTCATTTGAAATAGAAATTACGTATCCAGTCAATCTCCTAGAGATCATAAGCCAGCCATTAACCTAGTGCCACCTAATTCAGGAAATAAAAAACCACTTGAACTGTATATTTCCATTCTTCGTACTCTAGTCAAATAACAAATTTACAATTGACAAAAAACAATTTTTTTTCATCTTTAAAAGAGAAAAAAAAAACCGTTAATGGTAATTGATCATAATTCGCTAACACGCGTGTCGCCACGCCGAGTCACTGGTTTCATTTGAATTTATATATCTGTTTATTTATAAAATTAACAAATATCAAAACAACAAATTTTTATTTTTTACAAATCGGAGAAATCCAAAATTAATTGTTGAAATGAATTATCAAATGAAAAAGGTATTCTCGAGCAATTGCAATTGTTATTACTACATATATATTTTTGGTTTGTTAATTTATTAATTCATTTTTGTTTATTAAGGGGCTAATAATGTTTTGTTTTTTTTTTTCTTTTAGAGACAAAAGAAGTGAGTAAAAAAGAATGGAAATATATCGCGTGGTATTTTATCGAGATTTTCTCGCTAATTAACAAAGAACAATTAATTGTTTTTAATCACTGAAATGGGATGAGTCTTAAAAAATATCTGACAATAATTGTATTCGAATTAATGGAAATTTTAATCGACTCGACAAACAATTATGCACTTGGCATTGAGGTGGATTGGTACGTTAATTAGACGTTATGAATTATGCAATGAATTCTCATACCTGAATTAATTGAACGTTTGATTTTTTTTTTCGGCGGGGCAGGGAGGAGGGGGAGAAAAAAAATAAGTGACTAATTACAACCAATTTGCACTGTTGTATGTCGTAGAATAATTTCATCATTCATTGAACAGTGATTAATATGTTGTTTTGAAATAAATAAATGAGTTTGAGGAGTGATTGTTGTACAATAGTTCCCACGTAAGCGTTGATTAAGCATTTTTTATGCTTAAAGTTGTGTCAATTTTAGGACATTTGTGCTAATAAATTAATTGTTTGTTCGAATTAACGAGTGTTTTTCATTTCTTCTTCACAAATTAATTAATCATTCGGCGGTATAATTAAATTGTTTGCGTAGAAAAAGCCGAATCGATTTTTTTTTTCATTTTTTTTTTTGATTAAAAAAATTAGAAAATTTACATTTTTGTCTGGTATAGATTTTTTTGTTTATTAATTGACTTGCGAAGTTACTTTTGCCGCAGTAAAAATGGGCGATTCTCGATTATTAACGTCAACCCAGTCGATAGACCGTCTCTCACTGGATAAAAAATTAATCTTCGGTATTTTTGGTTGTGGATTAAAATTGTTTTTGTTTTTAAATAAAATAATGAGTTAATTTAACTGTAAATAACAGGTGATTTTATCATTGATTAGGTTGTATTAATTATGGGCCTGCTTCGATAATTTTTCGTTTGTTTAAAAATTATTTTCAACAAATGGACTCGATTTTTTTCTCTCTTGAGTGAATTAATTTTTAATGGGGCCGTATAAATAAACAAATTCAGATGGAGTGTTGAGAGTATATTCCAATGCTCCTCACGTGACTAATAAATAAATATTCGGATCGAGGAAAGCAAAAAAAAAATTCCAGAGAATTAAAGTAAAGAAAAATTCAATTCAACGAATGAAATGTTAAAATATTTCCAAGTGACTATTGTTAAACATAGACTGCATTTTAATATTCATTCACAACATATATTAGTATATATTCGCCATTAACATGGTATAGACTTATATGTATATATAATTTTTGTTTCTTCATATAATATATTAATATAATTTGTTACTTTTCACTTCATTTATGCATAGGTACGTCGTTCCTCGTCTTTTACACAAAAATATAGAATCTATAAGAGTAGAAGTTGCCAGAAAACAAAATCATTTTGTTTATCCCTTTCTTTATTAATTCAAAATTAAATCATAATTGATAGTTTACTTCGAGTGTTTCTTTTTTTTTTCTTTTCTCAATTTTCTTTGGGGAGAATGGTTTTTTTTTGGCAAATCGATGATCAAGCTGAAGTCATGAGGTATTTTGCATGATTGATATTGTAATATATAGATTCGTACACAGATTATTGCACCATTAATTGTTGCTAAGTAATTGATTAATTGATCGCATTAAATAATACACTTTTTTTGAAAAAAGTAATTCATTCTTTTTTTTTTAGATTCAATAAACGGAGTAGATTGTAATTAAGGTCAGGCGTGAGTCGTTGGATTGTTGTAAATTAATTTGACAATAACAGAGGATTGAATTTAGCAGGAAAAAAAATATTTTTGATAATTTAGAAAGGAATTCCCTTCTAACGACGAGCCAATTTTTTTCCATCGAATGAATTTTAGTCAGCGCCCGGTTTATTATTGCGATTCGTTATTTGGGAACAATAAATAAATTAATATTTACGCGACGAGGAGGGTCGAGAGGCGTTCGGGGACCCAATATTAATACTGGAAATTACAAACATCTGATGAATCATTGGATTTTATTAATTCAAATGGAACTCCATGGGAGGCTGGTACCATGGGATTACATTTGCAATTTAATACATTTTTAATTAGTCGGCTATTGAGTCCTCGCACCGCCCCTGACGTAATTACCAATGAGTCGAGATTATTTTCACCTCAAGAAAACGATTTTTTTGTTGTTTTTCTGGATACAAATCAATTAATTGAATTGATTTTTGGGGAAGAAAAATATGGGGAGGGCTTGGCAAAATAAGAGGGGGATCAATTAATTAATGATTCTAATTGAGTTCAAGCGATCGGTCGATTGATGAAATCCTCGTAATACTCAGGGGAAGAATTATCTGAATCAGGGGCTTCAGTTCCGTTAAAAATTCTGTAACTCATTTTTGCGCAACAAAATTATAGATTTTTCTTTTAATTTGTTTAGTTGTCTGTCTGTCTGTCTCTCTCTCCCCCTCTCTCTTTTAACAAATCATCCAACATCAATTCTCTCCCTTATCAACGATTTTTCGCGACAATGGCATTACACTCAGCGAAATTAAAGAAAAATCGCTAAATCGCAAATTGAAAATTGCAATTTTTTCGTCGAAACAAAATCGATGGACAATTTTTTTTAATCGTTGGATAAATTCGTTAGACTCGTTGAAATCAACATAATTAACTCAGTCGTTAATTTTTGGTTCATTGTAGGCCGTTGAATCGCAATTTTCTAACTAAAATCCAAAAATACACAGGTCAACAATTTTCCACCGCGTTATTTGGCGATATCTCGAAAATAACTGATTTTATCAACAAATGTCATAAATTGTTTTCTGCAGGTCATGAAATTTCCGACAGAAAGTATCTTATGCCACTTTCGTCTAAAATTACTCGTTATCGAGATAATTCAGTTCTAGCAAAATCAATCATAATTTTTATTGTGACTAATTGAAATTTTGAAAAAAAAATTTCTTTGAAAATATTTGCAGAAAAAATTGGCAATTAATATGTCAAGCTCGTCTCCAGTGGTTCAATGACTGAAATGAAAACTATTTTTTTTGGGAAAAATCGGCTAGAATTGACGTTTGTTTAACCGAAAATTGACGAAAATTGTAGATTTCACTGATTACTGACAATTACATTTTCGAGAGACTACATTTGCTCTCGAGGATTTATTTATTTTCCGTCTTATCGCGTCAAATTGTGAAATAATTCATAATTTGATAGTGGACAATCATTCTTATTTATCTGATCCTGATGATGATGGAGTTGACGTGCTCTGGGTCTTGTCACTCGATTGTTGTACAGGAAGGGCCTTGAGGATGGCGTGGACCTCCTCGGCAACAGCTACTAGGACAAATTCGAATTGTTGTTTGGTGGATACCATTCCCGGGCGTTGATCTCTGATATGCTCTAGAGCAGCTGCTATATCGATCTCCTTAGCTCCCTTTGCCATACGATTGAGGACCATATCGATTAAACAGTACGTGCCAGTCCTGCCCGCGCCATCGCTGAAAAGTAAACAGGAATGTCGTGGGGATTTCATTGTAGCGAATGAAGGAAATACTAGCGAAAAAATTAAGGCCCTAGGGGCCCGATTGTTTGGGTATTTTTTGTCCTTAGATTACCCACGAGTCCCCAGAATCCTTGCTCATGGGAGGCTTCTACGGGGTTACTAATTACGAGTGAAGACAGGCAGGGATAATTATGATATTGGGGTCAAATGACAGGTCATAATGTCTAATATGTCGGGAATTAGGTCTCGGGGGGAATAATGATGATTAGAATATAATAACGGACATATAATGGACGACTGTTTCCCTCCAAACCGCGACAGAATTCTCCAATATGGCGGCTGAATCTCACTCGCGAAACAAATACAAATGATAATTCCTACGAAGTCTACGTAGACTGGGGACCTAATTGCCGGCGTTTTAGATTTCATGAGCTTTCGTTTGACCCTAATATCATAATTTTTTATGGCTTTTTCAGGCCGTAATTAGTAGCCCCGTAAGCAGTTGCAATGAGTTGCGATTCTGGGGAATTCTGGGCAATCTAGGGGAATAAAAAAAAACGGGCGGTCAGGCCTTAATAATTAAATTAAAATTTCTAATTGAACCAGTTGTGGGTTCAAGCTCCACGTCGGGCGATTATTTTCCATTTGTTTTTGGAGTTGATCGGGCCATTAAAATTTTAAGAGAAATTGAAGAACTTAAAGTCATATTTCAACTGAAAAAAAAAAATCGATATATTAATTTTAATTTATTCTACCTCGGCGGAACCTGATGAATTTGAAAAACCATTAAAACTCTCGTCAGGTGAGCTTCCTCTCATTAAACACCCGACCGTCTTGTTAATGATCGACTTGATTAAAAGACCTCAGACGACAGTTTCTTTGGAGGGATTTTTACGTTCCATAAAAAAAGCTCGCCTGACATTTATCGGTAAACGCATTTATTCTGGCGCTATTGTCCTCATTATTAGAACGTTAAACTCTCATCCTCAACAGCTATTTATCTCTTCAACTACCGAGTCTATGAAGAACTCTCGATGAAGCTTGTCCTTAGAGAATTTCAGGATTACTAAAAAATCTCCGTCGTTGTGATAAAAATATTCACTTTCCCCAGTGAAAATCGTGGCTTTCTTACAATTTTCTTTATTTTTAAACACTTAATTTTTTGAGTATTGGATGATAAACATTGCAACTATTTCTATTTGTTCAGTTAATTGACAAATAACTGACAACAGAAATTAATTATTGAACACAAAAGAAATCAATTGCAAATTTCCACTGATAAAGAGAGGTCAGTGGAGCAAATTGCGGCGGCTTCAATCGACAATAACTCAGGATCGGCTGAGTGAAAATGAATGATTTTTAATTCATATCAAAGCTTGAGCTTTCAGCTTCAATATGAACGCTGAATCATTAAATTTCACTCAGCCAATCCCGAGTTATTGACATTTTAATGTCACGTCAACTGCTGAGGTGGCCAGAAAAATGTGAAAATTCCTGAAATGTTTAATTATTTCGTGAATCAATAAACAATTCCTACCTGCAGTGAACGACAATGGGACAGCTCCTTCCCCGGTAGGACTTATTGACCTTCCTCCTGAATTCCAACAATGCCTTAGTCGAATGAGGCACTCCATTCTCTGGCCACGAGAGGAAATGGAATTGCGTGACAGTTCTTGTTTCGCCAGTTCTCAGATTCTTAAGGTAGAACGATCTCACCAGGTAATCATCACACCAGATATGTTCAGATACGAGATGAACCTCGTAGATGTGGTACAGCTCGGAGCCCTCCTCGGGCCAGTATCGGTGGCACATGGCCTGTCCCTCCTCAGTCAATCGTGTCAGCATTACAATAACAACACTTCCCTGCTCCCAAACCAATTGCCAAAAGTCCGCCGAGGTCTGGGGGAGAGGTCCTTGGGTTGCTATGTACGCAGGATTCCGAGGATCGTGATCAGTCTGTATTCAATAACAAATATCATCGATCATTTTAACATTCGCCGGTGAATTTTGGACATCTCATGAACTGTCAGCCAGTGAAAATTGTCAAATACATTTTTTTTTACTGATCAATTACTCCTGGAGTCCGCCATTTTTGCACTTGAGTTTTGATTTGTTTGCAATGAAGTGGATTAAAAATCTCCCCAAAAACCGAGGAATGCAGGTGAAAAATTATAAAAGAAGCCCTCCAAATGGAACTTCCAAGATAATTGCCCAATTGTAATTTACAATTCCGTAATAACTCACCAAAACTCGGTTAAATGCAAAAATCACGAGAGCTTGACATCTAAAATTCTAATAATGAAATTTCCAAGCGTATGAAAATTGCAAAAATAAGGGGAAAAGACAAAATAATGATCTACTTTCTCTGCTTCGCATTTTCTAGTCCTAGCACGAGCGATAAGCCTTAAGACATCATATTCCCCCCAACAGTTATCCTGTCAAAATGACCGCACATGCTCCAGAAAGCGGCAATTCTCATTAAAATGCACGTCAACGTATTTCGCCCCCCCCCCCCCCCAGAATATTAAGAAATTTTCATCCCTCGTTTTAACTTACCGGGATCTGAATTATTTATTAGCCGCATCCAGAAAATGAATTCCGTCAATATCATTGGCTCATTATTATCAATTTTCATTCCATGGAAAATCGATAAATTAATGGAAATAAATAAATATTGCGAAGCATTTTTGGGTTATTTATTGACAATTGTCAATTGTAAGATGAGGTAAAATAAAATCTCGTCAATTTCAATTAGACAATTTCATGGAAGTCCTATTGCAATTGAATGAAAATATATTTTTTAATATCACAATTCCTCGGGATAAATTTTTAATTATTTGTTTAATTTTAGAGTAGCTCGGGTTCACCGGTGATCAGGTGGCATGAGGGTGAAATGGCCCTGAGGGTTGAAGGATTGGAGGACCTTGAGGGCCGAGTGATCTCGAGGGCGCAATGACCCTGAGGGTCAAGTGAGTTCAGGGGTCATGTGACACTCGGGGTCAAACGATCCTGAGGGTCGAGTGACCTGGAAGATCAGACGATCCTGAGGGTCAAGTGATATCAAGGGCCAAAAGCCCTTGAAGGCCAAATGCTCTCGTGGATCATGTGATCCTGAGAGTCCTGAGGGTGATCTTGAGGGTCAAATGGCCCTCAAGAGATCATTAGGTCAAAAGATCCTGAGGGTCAAGTGATATCAAGGGCCAAAAGCCCTTGAAGGTCAAATGCTGTCGTGGATCATGTGATCCTGAGAGTCCTGAGGGTGATCTTGAGGGTCAAATGGCCCTCGAGATCACTTGGGCCTCAGGATCATATGATCCTCGAGATCATTAGGTCAAAGATCCTGAGGGTCAAGTGATAACGAGGGCCGAATCCCTTGAAGGTCAAATGATCTCGTGCATTATATAATCCTGAGAGTCCTGAGGGTGATCTTGCGGGTCAAATGACCTTCGATATCACGTCAAGTGAACTTTTAGATATATTCTTTTTTTTGATTACTTACAATTGTTGATGCATTGATATAATCAGAATTGTTGAGGTTGGAGAGGTCATTGAGAACAATTCGCGAGTGATCGTAGGGAAACGCCGAACCCGGACGATTCTTGTCGATATTCTCATTGTCAGTGGCTATGGCAATTGATGATGGGTCCGTCTCGTAGGCACAAATTGCCCCCCACTCTTGATCCAGCCGGTCTTTATTCTTCAAGTGGTCTTCCATGTACATCTGGTGATCATAATGATTTTCAATTACCGATTCAATTGATTTTCTCACAACTCCCCCAACTCGTTTATCTAATTTCTCCAATTTTTATTGGATTTTTGGATCAAAATTCATCAAATTTTGGGATATAATTTTCTCAAATTAAATTCTAATCATTTTTCATCCTTGAAATTACCAAAACCATGTGTCCCGTGGCGATATCCATGTTCGTGAGAGCTGCGGGATCATCTCCACCCCAGGAGCTCGTGCTCGATCGATTGGACTCACTCTCCTTGGAGAGACTGATGATCCTCGGTGACTCGGGTTTCTCCCCAGTTGACGTTGGCACTTTCGCCTGCATCCGGGCCCTGCACAACTCCTGATAGTCCTTGGATGCCTCCGGATCTGGGGTCGCCAGACCCGCTAATTTTCGCCTAGTCTTGGATTGACGACGGACTATTATCACCAGGACTATTGACGCAGCTGCCACCGCTCCCATCACCACACACGCGATAATTTCAATTACATTCTGGGATGCTGGCTCGATAATGTGGACTTGGGGGAATTTCACCAGTGGTATTTGGGTCTGTGGAGTTGAGGTAAAGACCAAAAATTCAATATCACAATTTTTATGACTCTAATTCCTTTAAAAATCTCCCCTGAATATCAGATCCCCCCCCTCATATACAAAAATTAACTGACCAACGACGTCAAAACGACGTAATGTCAAACGAAAAGTGTAAAAAGAAAAAGAAAATTTTTCTTTTACCTTATCCCCAATTCCCGCCTCTGTCATTCGCATGTTGACAATTTTCTCGAGGTCCTCGCGAATGTTCGCTGTAAATATCGTACAAATTATCCAACAATTACATAATCAATTGTGATAATAAATTAATGGCTGAGTGAACTTACTCAATGACGCAACAATTTGTGTTGCATTCATAACGAGTTTATTCGGAATAACTGTGAAGATTACTTCAGCCCTGCCTACTCGTGTCTCTGTCAGATCATTCATTTCCAGTCCAAGAAGTTTTGCAACCTGTTTAAACATCATTACAGTTAGATAATAATAATGATCCTCAGTAGTTGAGAAGTGGAGTTTACGAGGGAGTACATGTGTCTGACACAAACGGGGCCATTTCCACTGCGGGCTTAATGGCATTAGTGGGAACTTTGTGATTTCCATTGCTTGAGGTGTATGAAACATTAACGCGTCATGAAACTTCCGTAATTCATGCGAGAGTTGAGTATTCAATTGCAAAATTCTCCCGAGAATTGGATTTATTTATATTTTTTCTCCCAGACTCCCTGCGCCCTACGCCCGATTACGGGGTTATTGATTACGGCCGAGAACGGCCATGAAAAATTATGATTTTGGGGTTAAACGAGAGGTCATTAAACCTGCAATGTCGGCAATTAGATCTCCAGCGTGTGTGGTTGTCGGAGGAATTATTATTTGTGTTTGTTTCGCGAGGGAAATTCAGAGGCCGTATTGGAGAATTTTGACGTGGATTGAGGGGAAATAGTCGTCCGTTAAATGTGACTTATTTTATTCTTCTTATCATTATTCCGCCTGAGATGTAATTACCGACATATTAGATAGTATGACCTGTCGTTTGATCCTAATTTCGTAATTTTTCATGCCTGCTTTCGATCGTAATGAGTAAAATGAAGACGAAGGTAAAGCAAAAGGGACGCCACACTCCCATCAATCACTTCTGGAGCCCTCATTATCCTCTCGCAAAATTCAAACTTCAACTCAGTCAACTTCAGTCAAAAGTAACTTCGGTATTTACCCCGAGAAATATTTATTTCATCAAAATTATAGAGTTTGTGGAGCGCCGTATAATGGTCTGCCACAACAGGGACATTTCCACTTAAAACTTTCCCCTGGAGCCTCTGACGTTAAAGGATCTCAAATATAATTCCATTGAGTCCTTATTCGGTTCACTCATGCCTACGCGGCCCTTATAAGGGCAACACGAGAGGGACAATATAATACCCCTGATGGATACAACAGATGGCTTAGTCTAAGAATGATTATGACGTTAATTAATCAGTGCGAAGGATGTCTAATTGGCCCTTACAAGGTCGCGGTTTCGATCTGACAAAGAAAACATCGGAACATCATATCGACATGTTCTCGGTTTCCTCACGAGTGCCAGACAACAATAAAAATTCATCACTTGACGTCTTAGAAAAGTCTGAGATTTGACTCACCGACTTAGTGATTATCTCTCCATCAATCCAATGGCGAATCTCCTTATCAAACTTGATGTAGACATGGTCCACATCCACATGATCAACATCAACATCCTCAATCTGGGTAATGTCCTTACCAGCGACATGTTCCTTCTTGACGAAATTGCTCCTGACCCTTTCATCATCATCATCATCATCGACGGATGTGATCGTAGGCATCTTGAAGGCATAATTATTCGTGGAATAATACGGCCCCGGTTTCTTCACATCAAGTCTCTCGGGTCTCTTGAATTCCGACAAGTCCACCAAATTCTGCCAGTAAGGAATCTCACTGTAATCTTCCAAATCAAGCGCAGCCGCGTCATTCCCATCACCCTCGTCATCCTCATCTCGCCCTCCGCCCGTCAACCCTCCATTAGCTTCCAAAGACTTGATGAACTCCTCGAGTTCAGTCCTTCCCACATCATAGAACGTGGAATTAATTATCCTCGGACGACGAGCACTCTCACTGCGGCCGAAAGCTGCAGAGTAATCGTCGTCATACGGCGTGTCGATGAAAGCGAGTGCTTCTCGCTGGCTGTGTCGCCTAGATCTCAGCATCTTGGTCTCGTCTGCAGCCCTCACAGCATTCGCCTGCTCCTGGAGCCGTTGAGAAAGCTCGTACAGCTGCTCGTCGTGCCTATTACCATCCTCCAATTCGTCCAAGTCCTGAGGAAAATTCATCCGCCGTTCTTCCCCTAATCTAAGGGTTGGGTGACGATTCATGCGGTGAATTTTGGTCCGCTGGTCGGCGATGTCGTCATCAACATTGGGTCGCGCCGATTTGGCCGTTAGGGGCAGGGGAGGGGGATAGTAGAGCTCATTGGCAAAATCCCCGTAACCGTGACCGCGCGTTGGCATGAAATTGACGACCGCCAGCGGTGGCATTCCATCGTCGTTGGGCTCCAAGTCAATCTGACGCATGTCAGGGCTGAGGGAGCGGGGAAAATCCGCGAGGTCAACGCAGGTGAAATCATCGGAGGGAGTCGCGTAACGAATGCTGTTCAAGGTGGAAGTGACGATACACTGAGTGTAGGGGTGTGACCATTGGTAGTTGTCAGCGACCAGTTTCTCCAGGACTGAGCGTAGGAGATCGAGCTCTGGGGGGTCCAGGTCGTAGCGGTAGGCGGTGGACGAGTCCAGGAGGGAGTAGGGCCGGATGCATCTACCGAAGGCTGCATCTGATGAGGAGATTTAGACGTGAATTGATGCTTGGGGAGGGGAAAGTGGCTGGAGGTGTGGCCTGATTGAGTTGGTTTTTCACTTCTTGTTTTTGCAGGAGGTGATATTGAACGAGAGGTGGGAGGGGGAGATTGTGAAAAATCAGGATAACGCTTGGTGAGAAATACTCGCGGATGGAGTTGGATGCAGCGGAAAATTAACAGAATTGGCGTTGAAGGCTTGCGATCGTAAGGCTAGAGTTGTCGGGATTAAAGGCGTCGTCTGCCGAAAGTTTTGCATCAGTTTCATTCAGTCGGTCCCGTTGCAGGGGATGCTTTTTTTCAGATTGTTGGGGAGTGATGAATGGGTGGAGACGGAATATCGGATTATTGATTCGTCAAGTACTTACCATCGTAGCATGTCTCATCCAGCGTTCGGCACAGTGTGTTGTCGAATAAACATCCTATAACAGTAAAAATACCATCGATGAATTTGTTTATTTAGGAACTAATTGATGTTGTTGTATAGGTAAACAATTCGCAGAGGCACGTGACGTTATTGACGGTTTGCTGGGAGCCATAAGAGGCCAACGAACAGCTATTTTTGCACACGTTCGATCGGTCTACGGTCGATCTGATAACGAATTCGGACGTCATCGTTATATTTCTTTTATTCCTGTGGGTTTTTAGCGGACTCATTGCCTATGATGGGATTTGAGATTCGAATATTGCTGTTTTAGAGACGGTAAGAAATTTTCACGTCTCAATAGAAGTTTTGAAATAGATTTTTGTAAATCTTTCGCCCTTAGATCCCCCAGAATCCCTGCTTATTATAGCCGTTTACGGGGTTACCAATTACGACCGAGAACGGGCGTCAAAAATTATGATATTGGGATCAAACGAAAGGTCAGACAATCTAAAATGTCGGCAATTATGCCCCCAGTGGGTATTGTTGCTGTAGAAATTATCATTTGTGTTTATTTTGGGGGTGAACTTCAGCGAAAAATTTAATTCGGGAGAGATGTAAAATTTCATGAAATTCTACGATCCGTCGAAATTATGAATCCGCCCGGGGCCTCATGAGTTCCAGTAATTTTTTTGGAAGGAGTCGCGAATTTATTAACAATTGGGGCATTGTTAATTCCGAGGGGGCTCATCAATTTATTAATTCAATTCACCAGTGACAAAAGTTTAATCAAGAATTGCGAGAGCATTAGTTAATTCAATAATTCAAATAATTGGAATAGCCTTCATTGCAATAATCGATGGGTGCCTGTTTATGTAATCGTTGAAATGGCGACGACATATTCCACCTCTCCAGCACATGGGGATTTAACAGATCAGTCTGGGTTAAGTAATCGACACTCGATCGGGACGTATTGAATTTTCAATGACTCATTGCGTGTGCCAGTTTGTTTTGGAAAGAAAATACGTCGCTGACCTGCAGCAATTTATCCACAATTATTTTGGATTTGCCATTTGCGACATGGGGATCCTGGGATTTTTTAACTGAGTAATAAAATCATTAATTGTCAGTGGCAATTTTCCTGGGGACGTTTTCCTGAGGGATCATTTACCAGGCAATCATTTTCCAGAAACAATTTTCCTGGAGATTTTCCCGGGAATGATTTTCCGAAGGACACTTTTTCTAGAGAATGATTTTTCCGGGTAAGATTTTCCAGGGCGAATTTTCCTGGGAAATGATTTTCCAGGAACAATTTTCCTGGGAAACGGTCTTCCAGGGTGAATTTTCCAGGAAAAATTTTTCTGGGAAAGGATTTTCCTGGGAAGCCGTTTTCCAGGGCGAATTATCCTGGGAAATAATTTTCCAGGAACAATTTTCCTGGGAAACGGTTTTCCAGGGCGAATTTTCCTGGGGAATGATTTTCCGGGAAAATTTTTTCTGGGAAAGGATTTTCCGGGAGCAATTTTCCAGGAACAATTTTCCTGGGAAGTGGTTTTCCGGGGCGAATTTTCCTGGGAAATGATTTTTCAGGAGCAATTTTCCTGGGAAACGGTTTTCCAGGGCGAATTTACCTGGGGAATGATTTTCCGGGAAAAAAATTCCTGGGAAAGGATTTTCCGCGAGCAATTTTCCAGGAAAAATTTGTCCTAGACCCCGTCGGCTCGCGCCAACCACTGAAAATGTGTGTTTATAGAAGAATATTCATCATCTCTGAGTACAAAAAAATGCAAATACCTCTTCCATTTTCCCCTTTCCTCCCTCACGATCCACTGAAAATACATCCAACGTCATTCCCACGAGTTGCATCACGTAATAAACCTCCCCATTCTCGGTGCCCTCGATGGATTCATGCCCGAATCAACAGAGACCTAGGGAAACGCGTGGGCCGTAGCTCGATAATGTAAGAGTGAACCAACAACAACAAATCCCTTTCCCTTTTCCCGGCTCGTTTCTTTTTATCATCTCGACTCCTCCCAGTTCACGTACATTCACACACACTCATAACAATGGCGGCGCGAGGGTAGGAGGGCGTGAGGTCACTAACAGATGGCAAAGACTGGGTGATAACAGCAGGACAAACAGAGACCAACAATAGATAGGAGTAACGATTTTTGTTGTTGGCTTAGCTGGTGAGTAATCATTTCAGGGCAGGAGGCGATTCTGGAGAAAATAGCATCACTCGATGTCACTCCAATGAACAACAGCCCAACTCAACTGCTCATCTTAGACCGGATTTCTTGGTCTCTATTAGAATATGGGCCCAAGTGAACCAATGAATCTTGAAATGCAGTGAAATACTTTGATAAATTCTCTTTGCCTGCACGAGGAAGGGACGTCTGTCCCAGAGGACCGTTGCCCTAAGACTAAGTACTAGGACAGAGGGAAAAATTTTCTGAGGGATTGGAAAAGCGGAAATATCATCTTGTGACTCGGAAAGGGACAGTCCTTCTTGAAATTTCCACGTCTGTTCAGGATTAAACCGCTCTCGAGTGCGAAATATTACCGATCGTAAATTAGTCCCTCCCTAGAGCCGCTCTCCCAAAATATCATAAAGTACTTGTCGAGTGATTTTTCGATACAAAGAAAGACCTGGCCTCTCCAATTCCAGGAGTCTTATTTAAAAAATAATCTTTGACTTTTACTCCAGTTTTAGAGATTCGTTGCAAGGTCAGGGAGGACTTTACAAATTTATTTATTTATTTTGTTTATTTGAGAAAATTTTTCCGGTTGAGTTGAGGTTTTTGGGGGATTGTTTGGGATAGTCATTTTTTTGAGGGAATAATTTGCCATCCGTTGATCAATTGTCCTCGGGAATTTCTTGAAATCTGTCGAGAATTTCTTCCAACTAATCTTTTTATCGGCAAACATCCCCACTCACATCCCTCATGTTTTATTCCCCCTATTAATAACTTTGTGGCTCCCCGTTGACCGCTGGCAATAAATATTTCGTTTGGATTTTCCCCCACGCTCATTATTCTCCACAAGTGCTGGGAGACCTGTTCCCCCATTTTTCATTTTTCACTCCACAAAATAATATTCTAGTTATTTGATTAGAGAAATAATTGCAGAGCCAGAGGAAAAATAACCTCAACAATTTTATTCAGGAAATAATCAATAAAATTTTCGGATTTCACAAATTGACTGGGGACAATTTTTTTTTTCTTCAAATTCTGAGAGTAGAATTTTTTTTAGCACAACCAAGGTCGAAAAAATATTAAATATGTGGTCTTGGGGGAGAGCTCACCTACTTCACCAACGCCATAAACCCCTGGGCCCTTCAGCAGGAGGATCAGGACGATTGAGAGGCAATTGACTCCTTCCCACCACCTTTTTCCACCCATCGATGTAAATCTGAAAATTGAAATGATTAAAAAAAATTATTTAAATTTTGGAAAACAAATACTGAATTTTCCAATCGTTTTCTGCTCTTCATAAGAAATTTTATCTAGGAAATTATGACAAGATTACACTTCCTGTATCGCAAATTCAGAATATAATTGTTTGTATAAATTTTTTTAATCGGTCTATCTCAGTAATTGGCTGTCGATTAATTTATGATGACAGAAGAGGGGATAAATTCGTATCGATTACGATGTTATCGGGGAATTAATCCTAATGACTAGTTCGAAGGTAGTTCAATAGCCGAGAGACACTTCCCATGTAATCCCTGGATTCCCCAGAAGTCCAGCTCATTACAGTGGTTTACGGGGTTACTGATTGCGGCCGAAAATAGGAATGGATAATCATGATCTTGGGGTCAAACGATAGGTCATAATATGTAATACGTCGGCAATAAGGTCTGAGGGAGGAATAATAATCATTAGAGGATAATAAAGGGAAAATAACGCGCGAGTATTTTCCCCCAGAGCACGAGAAAATTCTTAGTACGGCGGCCGGATTTCACTCGCAAAACAAACGCAAATGATCATTCCTACGAAAGTAACACTCACTGGAGACCCAATTGCCGACATTTTAGGCTTCATGACCTCTCTTTTGACCCCTAGATCATAATTTTTCATGCCTTTGTTGGAACGTAATTGGTAACCCCGTAAAAAAAAAAAGAAACGAGCGCGTGGGGCCTTAGTTGGTGGCCCTATCAATGACATCAAACAACATTAAATTACCTTGAACTGATAATATCCCACCAAATAATTCATAATCCTAATGATTTATCTTTCTGATAATCTGCCTTCACTTCCGCAAGAAAACATTATAATTACTCAAATTTAATATGCCTACGTGTATTTTTTTTTCCTGGTTTATGGAATTAAAAATCCCAAATTTTATTATTCTCTTTTCAATCTCAAGACTAATTGACGCTAATTAAATTTCCATTTATTACCAAACTGATTAAATATTCATATTCACTCCGAAATTCAATTGACAAAATTAATTATTACTACTTAATTTCTATTTTTATTTCGGACAAGAGTCTTCAAAAATTCGCCCCCGTTTTCCTCTGTCAGTCTCCTCCTGACTTTGGTCGCACTATTTTCTTCTCCTCTTTTCTCTCTGTGCTCTTCCTACGGATGTCCACTCGCGTGACTGTTTTCGCCCGAACATTTCACTCCTACTGGCCGGGGGCTTTACTGCGTTCCATTCCGCCCGTCCCGTCTCCATCGAATTTATTATTTATTTATTTTAATCGCTGACGATGAATATTAATAAAAATTGTCCTGAGGAGGACTGGATTTACCACTCGAAAAATTGACGAAATAATCAAAATTTGGGGATTACAAATAATTGTTTAATTTTTTTTTTAATGGTTTTGAGGATTAAATTGTTGAGGAGCGAAACATGTCCTGGGGAAGTGGGAATTTTAATTTGGGGATTATTCTCTAAGTGGACCAGGCAAGTTCGTCGACCCCGCGTTCTTCCCCTGACGCAGGAGCTTCCGCTACTACTGTCGACCGCAAAAAAAAACGTCTCCCCTCCCCAGTCCCTCGAAAAATTTGCATAACAGTCGACCAATCCGGCTTATTTGAACATAATGTCCCACGCCACTCCTACTCACGAGTCAGTTCATCTTCAACGCATCGGGAGCACTGAAAATCAATAAATTCACTGGTAGTTAACACTCATTAGACGAGTAAAAGTTCGGTATAAATTACCGCTTACTCTGGTAATGTTCGCTCGGGAGTAATTTGCGGACGGCTCAGCAATAATTACCCAATTGCTCAGTAAAATTTGCAGCGAATATTAACGAGACGATCAGTAAAAGTTGTCAATTATTTAACAATCATTGAACAATGCAAAAATTATTCAATTACTCAATTAAATTTGTTTACTATTACGGAAAATTATCAACACTCGTGCAGAATTTATTCTCTGCTTAATAAAAATTATCTGATAGCTCAGTAAATTTTTTTTACACAATTAAAATTATCTAGACCTGCAATTCCTCAGTAAAATTAATTTACTATTACTAAAAATGACCTCCAGGTGTCGACAATTAGGATTGAAGCCAGTGAACTTGGCTCGTCGATTGTTCCATTTGTTCACCGATTACGGAAAATTATCTTGACTTGTGCACAATTTCGTCTCGATTACTTAACAAAAATTATCCGATCGTAATTTTTTTTTTTGCTCATTAACAATTGTTTAGACGTGCCCTAATTTTCTGTCGACTGGATAATAGAATGGCCCAACTGCTGAGTAAAATCCGTTGACGTCTTGAAGATTATCTGAACGTGTTCGCAATGTCTGTTGTACATGTTGACTGTTCCGGGGCAGTCGGGGAGTTCGTCCGGAACGTCGAGAACTCAACCGATGGCCAACCGGGGCCGCAATTTTTCCTGAATAATTACTCCGAGTGAACACCTGCTGACCGTCACTAGCAAAATCCCCGGACGCCAGGGGACGCCGAGTAATTAATTATCAGTGAAAAATGATTTTTCCGAGGCCGGTGGAAGCATCAGGTTGTAGTCACGTTTCCCCCCCCCCCCCCCTTCGGGTATTTCCATACTTGACGGACTGCGACGTTACAATAACATCTCGAGGTTCAACCACGCCTCGACACCCCAAAAAAATCAAACCAAAGCAAACAAACAATCCCAAAAAAACTCCCCTAACTAATTCAATGGTCACCAAAAAAAAAAAAAAAAAAATTCCACATTTTACCGGAAATATTTATTTACCTTTCAGATTCAGTGTCGCATAATCTCGAGGACTGGCCCACTCGTTCTCACTTGTCTGGAGTCAGGATAAATGGGATAATTGAAAATTCACGTCCCGGATTTTTTCAGTTTTTTTTTTCAATTTTTGTTGTTATTTTTTTCCTCTCGTTTGGATTACATTCTAGAGGGGAGGAATCAGCGTTCCAACCCCCGGCGATCCTCACTCGACGCGGCGATACCCACGACTGATGTGACGGCCAATGGTGGGGGTAAAAGTGGTGGGAGTATTTGACGTGGAATCGATTTTTGGGTGAGTTGATACTGGGCAAGGCGAGGGCGTACCGCCCACGCTTTGCCCTTTACACGAGCCGGCTTTTCCGTTCAGGGAAATATTATTTCGAGGATTGGATTAGTGGGAGGCACTTGGCGATTTTTCTTCGTTAATTTTTTTTTTCATTTTCTCTTTGATTCCCTTCAAGTGACATAAGACACGGGAGAAATTATTTTACACTTTTATTTCCACAATTTATCGTATTTTATATTTACTCCTGGCAATTTTGACAGGTGAAGCCTGTTTTTAAAAATTGCGACTGCAAATTTTGTAGAGTCAAATGGTTTGGGGCCTTTTACTTTCATTTTTCGCACTTCATACCTCGGGAATTCATGAGGGGATTGAGCGGAGGCTCTCCCCGGGATTAAAAAACTTTTTAACAATCGTTTGCGTGATTTTTCTGAAAATTAGAATTTTTTATCAATTTTTGCAGCCGAAAATTCAATCTGTAAAGTGGACATTTCGTCCCGCGTGCCTGAAAAAGTAATTTTCGACACACTATGTGTAAATGGACATTTTGCGGACGCTCCGGGCACCTGGTGACGGAAAATATTGTTTGATACTCGGGGTAAAAGGGTTTTTAGACTCGCTTTCTGCTCGTGGTAAACCTCACCCGAGCCCGAAAATTTTTTCTGCCCACACGGCCCGAAAGTGAGCGTTCCGAACCGAGCGAAGCGACTCCATTTTGGCAGAAAAATTGTATTCAATCCTCGAGAGGAGAATCAGACAAGCCTTTCTCATGCGCTTATTATGTTTATTATCATTTGGGCACCGACTTATCTACTTTTCCTCCCTAGGTGAGAAAAATACTATTCCGCACTCGTATCGGAATCTACTATCCGGTCACCAGGCCTGCAAAAGTACAGTCTAACCGAGCGAAGCGAATTGACACCCAGTGACAACAAATTTTGGTCGTTATGCGGATAAAAACAATTTTTCGGACTCGTGTGAAAATTAGTATATTTTTAACCTACGGCGGAAAAAGGGCCCTTGCCCGCGGACGCTCCGGGGTCAAAACCTAATTCTCCAAACCGGCCTAGAAGTCAAGTCAGGTCCCGCTGCGCGGGTGGGAAATGTAAATTTACTCCCGCCGGGACGGAAAAGCTGTTTTCGGCCTTGTGACGAAATACTAGATTATACCTCTAGGAAGTAAAAGCAATTTTTCCGAATGTGACATTATAATCTGCTCCCTCGATCCGGATTACAATCGCATGGGTCGGAAAATATTTTTACTGCCCCAAAAATGTCGAATGGCAGCTTTACGGGCCTAGTACCAAAAAATTCCATTTTCGCACACTAGCATAAAAATGAATTTTCACCGCAGAATGGAAAGCGAATTCAGGACGTGATTTTCAGGAGCTGAGGTGAAGTCAAACAATTCCATTCATCGGCAAATGCGCATGATTGGATTTAATGGGAGTCCGGGGTGTGGCGAGTGATTGTTCTATTGCCATCAGTTCACAGTATATTGCGGATTTCATGGGAAATGAGAGACTCGAGAGATCGTGGGACAGGTATCGATTTGTAGATAATGATGAGGATGAAAACACTTGTTGCCAGAGGGGGAATTGAATATAGCCGGCTATTTATGTCAATGTTTGGCTTTCATTTCGAGGGGTTTTATGTCATAAATCATTTGCGGGGGTTGAGGGGGTTTAATCCGAAAATTGGAGATTAGCCGAGCCCTTCAATCCTAGATAATTAATTCGGGATAAATTTATCCTGTTAAAATTTAACAAATTATTTAAAAAATCATTCCAACAAAATTCGCACGTGCAACGGCCCATGCAAACAATTTGATAGAAAATCTTTGCGAATTCGCTGGAGAATTCTATATCAATAAAAAATGTCAATAGTCAGAATTTAATAAATACATTTTTTTTTGTTAAATTCGCTTAATAATCTCTAGTGATTGTTAATTGTATTTTAAAGTACCCGCGGATTTTCATAACACCGGAAGTACCGACTCCACGCCATCAGCCGGTAAAACCTGGAACTAGTCTCGGAAGAGACGTCCATGAGAAAAAGTTAAGGTTAGACTCTTTTTTCCGGTTTGTATAGCCGTGAGGTGCGTTAATTTACAAGTGACAAGAAGTAATCAACAAACATCCAACAATTATCCGATTATTACAACTGAAAAATCACCAATAACTAATTTTCAATGTTTCATTTATTGTTTAGAAGCAATATTTCTTGGATTTATGGGAAAAACTGGTGAATAATCGAGAGACAAAGTTGATCCATCACACGTCTCAGCCACCAACATCTCCCGCAATAAATTCACTAATTAATAACAACAATAATGAGAGAACTCGGACATTTCTCATGCCTCCAATAATTTTGCTGATTAACAAAAAGTCCAAAATTGGGGGAACAAAATTGTTCTTTTGTTAGTTTAATTTTGACAATTTGAGGTTATGTCGAGCTCCAAGTGTTGATGAGAAAGGATCACAGGATTTTTTTTTATCTATTTGTTTACAATTAAACAATTTTATTGTTATTCGGTGATTTTTGGGGGGGTTAGAAAAATTATTGTTGGATGTAGGTGATTAATTGCATGAAATTGCAACTAATTGGGAAAATAATTGACACTTTTGTTTACAGTTCGCCAAGATGGTGAAGATAATGAAATCAGGTAAAGTCGTACTGGTCCTCAGTGGCCGGTACGCAGGACGCAAAGCCATTGTCATCAGAAATTACGACGATGGTACAACGGAGAGACAGTATGGACATGCACTTGTCGCCGGAATCGATCGTTATCCACGAAAGGTTCACAAACGCATGGGAAAGGCCAAGATCCACAAGAGGTCCAAGATAAAGCCTTTCGTCAGGGTGAGTTGGATATTCTAATTTTTTTTATTCCTTCAATCATTTCAGAATCACCTCCAGTCGTTAATTTATCACCTCAACCTTGAACAATTCATTCCATTTTAATGTTTTAATTTATTACATTTTTAGGAAAAAATGACGTTAACAATTGAGAGTTTTTACGTGTGAAATAAATTTTCTAGTCTCCATTTTGTTGTAAATCCGTTTGTCAAGTTTTCCTGAAATTTGCGACATTTATTTTTTAACAAAACAACAGGTGAGAAATGGAAAAAAATTGACGAGTGACCGTATTTTTGTTTCAGATCCTCAACTACAATCATTTGATGCCCACCAGATACACGGTGGACCTACCTCTGGACAATAAGGTAGCTCCCAAGGACCTGAAGGACCCGATGAAGAGGAAAAAGGTCCGATTCCAGACCCGCGTTAAATTCGAAGAGAGGTAATTACCCCAACAATTGAATTCCTTTAATCGTAATTGTCACCAATTTTTTCTAAATCAAACACTCAATGTTATAAATAATTTCGATCACCACTCAGTGAAAGCGCCTAAAAATTCCCTCAAATTGTCGATTAATTTGTTTATAAATGGGAAATGAAATTAGCTCCGCAGTTGAAGAAAGTGCAGAATCACTTCATCTGATGTTTAAAAATATTTAAATAATTTTACCAACAAATCTAACAATTAATTTTTCATTTCAGGTACAAGATGGGCAAGAACAAGTGGTTCTTCCAGAAGCTCCGATTCTAATTGATTTTAAATAAAAAAAGCTCATTAAAACACGAAAATATTGAGTATCATTCGTCTTTATTAAATATCAATCCCACAACTCACCCCTTTTCTCTCATTCAAATAATTAACTTATCAATTATCAATGGAAAAAGAATAATGTGATTGATTTGTTGAATGAATGACGAGAAAATGTCAAAATTATCAAATTTTTAACGATTTATTTACACTGGACTGTCGATAATGCGATAAATACTCGTTTTCTAATTGTTGTAATTTTATTTTTAATGTAACCGAAGCGATTTTACGGGTAAATTGAAGTAACGAAAATTATTAGTGCGCGAGTGATGAATTAAATTAAAGAATCGAATCACTTCTTTAATTTACTGACGCGCTCCTCGAGGGCTGCGATGTTCTTCTGAATCACTTGGAGATTCGTTGCAAAACTCTCCTGAACTCCTTTCAAAGCTGATTTGTTGCCCTCGAGGCTGTTCGATATTTGCGCCTGGAGCTCCTCGAGTTGTGCCAGAGATTGGCTGAATTCTCCAGCTGAAATACCAACAGATGTTTAATTTTTCTTCAAAAATTTGTCAACAATGTTTTATTACTTTCAGTCATAATCAATTGTTGTTTAAATGATTGCCTAATTATTAACGATTGGGGGCCTGTCGACCGTTGCAATTAGCAACAATTTTTAACAATTTCATTCTGTAGGGAAATCAGAAAAATATCTACTGGAGGAGCTGGGGAGCTTGAGCTTCAAATGGTTTTTTATGGTAAAAAAACTCGACCACTTGAGCAGAAATTTTTGTTTTTATTTGGAAAAGTACCTCGACGATGTACTGCGTTGAGTGCAATCATCCTGTCCACAGTTTGTGGAATAATCTGGGAGACAGTCTCAGTTTTCTTGACAATTTCATACATTTCGCTGATCTTCTGATCACGCTCGGTCTCTGGAGGGAGTGCCGACTTCTTCTGGGCAACTGCATCCATTCTGTGAGCCAGGGTTGCTATTCTATTCTCCATTGCCTCAATCTGAGTGCTATCCAGGAGTGCAGATTTCGCTGACAACTTCTGAACTGACTCCGCAATTCCCTGGGACTTCAAATTCTGGGGATGTAAATGATAATCAAGTGATTATTATTCAATTATCAATAGGTGATGTAAACAATTTAATAGTGTACAATTAAAATTGATCTTGAAGAAATTAATCTGTGACAAATTCTGGAGATCTCGACAATTTTTCGAGCAAATTCTGAAAGAAAAAAGAGTTCTCCTAATGAGAAGTGATTGAAGGTTAATTAACTGGGGGACTGACATTGATTGGCAGCGAATTGATTAGGACAAGCAAACGGAAATGATAAAAAAAAACCCCTGGCTTCTTCGAGACTCATCAGCAGGAGAAGAATAAAATTACCTGGGTAAATTTCGCGAGTTTGTCATCGCTGGCCCCAATGACACTCTCCAATTTCGCCAGTCGTTGCTCCAGATTAGAAACTCTCGCCACTTCCTGCATTCTCGCTTTTTCCGGTAGATACATCATTTCGTATTTCAAATATCCCTTTGTCTCATCACCTCCTGGTGCACCAGCTTCGCTATTTTTCTCGGTAACACCCGCTGACTTGAACTGCTCGATTTGCATCTCCAATTGTCTACAGTAATGATTGCATTAAATTTTTGCGATTAAAAATGCATTAAATATAATTGTTGTTCAGTCGCCAGGACAGAAATTTAGAACAATGTCGACAAACAAATCGAGTTATATTTTATAACACAAAAAACGTCAATTTTTCAATTGCTTTTGGCAATTAAGGCCCGGATGTGATACTTCAGAACCTCAACATCCCCGTGACTAATTACAAGAAAAAGAATTATTAAATCGTAAGCAAACGTAATTGCCGACCTCCGCGCATGACTTCTGCAGGTCGGAAATTATGTCTGCTCGCGATTTGAGCGTAATTTCACGAGTAATCAGTGACGGGGATTTCGAGGTGACAGATTATTACACCGAGCCCTTAAATATAATGTTAATGAATTTTTTAATAAAAAAAATCGTTAACATTTTAATTGCCCAATAGAAAACATCTAAATCACGTGATTTTTCCCCCCCACTGATATTTAAGGCCGTCTTCTCGAGGCTTTTCTCCCCAGATTCCCCAGAATTCCCCAGACTTCGCCACTTTTGTTTCCTGGGGAATTACAGACGTGAAAAAATATGAAAAATTATCATTTTGAAATTAAACAAACGGCAATCATCTCTTATTAGGCGATTATTAGGTCTCAAGTGAGTGCTGTGTGTGTAGAAATAATAATTAGTATTTTTTTTAATGAGTCACATCGGCCGCCATATTGTCTACATCGATCAAAATGTCTAGGGACTTAATGCTGTGATTACACTTCGATAATTACATTATTACCGGCATTTATCGCTTATCACACCCAATTATCGCCTAATGAGAGATAATGGCGGTTCGATTAATCGGAAAATGATAATTTTTCGCATTTTCTCTCGTGTGTAATTCCCCCAAGAAGAAAAACTGTGAAATCTGGGGAATTCTGGGGAAATCTAGAGAAAGAAATAATTTTTTCACTAGTCAAACGTCACCAAAATTTAGTAATTAAATTAGTAAACAAATTGGGCTTGAATATTTGATAATTGTGAGATAATTACTTGAGTCTCGTGCCCTGGGGATCCATGAGAGTCGTCACAAGGTCAGCACCGAGACAGTCGTAGAGTTTTAGGCTGTTCAGCTGTTTCCCAGCCTCTTCCACATACGACAGTATGTCAGCTGCGTTCCTGGACTCCTCCTCCTGGGCCTTCTCCTGAAATCCCCCCAAACACTCGTCAGAATATTCAGAGGAATTGAGGAAAATTCTCATTCGCTTAGTTCCGGGAACTAGTCGCATTTAGGATGGGAATTTTAATTTCTGGGAATTCTAATTCAGCTTGAGCAGTCGGTGAATTTAATTTTGGATTCTTTGGAGTACATCAATCGCTGGATTTACCTTAATCTGACTCAGTTCGTCGTGCAACTCTTTAATCTCACACTGGAGTCTCTGGTACTTCTGCATTGGAGTCTCTTTCTCGTCGTCTCCTGGCAGTTCCCACACGCCAAAGCTATTGATTAATTGACAAAGCTATTAATCCAAAGATGTCTTCCAGTCTCATCAAACAATTAATACAAATGAGATTATTGTTACCCAGTTCTATTTCTCCTGGAAATTCTATCGGAAAAATCCACTCCAGTGGTGACGACATGCTTTCCCTTGAACTTCCTGAAGGCTTCAGTGGCATTGATGTGGAGTTTTTCAATAGCCTCGGACTCGTCCTGTTGGCAATAAAGAACAATAACAAATCAGTTGAGAAAATCAGGGACTCTGGGTGAACTAGATCTCATCTGGAGCTCGAGAAATCAGAAGGGATTGAGGATTGTGGACACCGAAGACTCGGAGCTCGAGGGACACCAACTCCAGAAAGTTTGAGACGACCTGGCAGTGGTCGCAACTAACTTCTCCCATTTGCAATGAAAGTCTGCTCTACACAAGAGTTGGCTTGAGCTACTTCAACTAGATCAGTTTCATCTCCAAACTCTCAACATGTCTGACCTCTTCGTGACTAAACAAATAACCCCTGAAGATTATTGACATTTGGTCGGCAATAATTGCTGGAAAATGACAACAATCCTCAACAATTTCAAGAGAACGACTGGTCAAGTGAGCCACGAGTTGTCAGTGCCCGGAAGGAATCAATCGATTGATTTTTCTCGGATGAGTCATTATGTGGGAATGTCTTACTTCACTGCACGCTGGATATTGCTCGCTCTCAGGTAAATCCGTGGTCTCGTAGACGTCGACCTGATTGTACGCCTGAAATAACAGAAATTAGACGTTCACTCGTGATGGACAATTGATTGTGAGGAGTTGCCTAACCCCAAACTGTCCACCAGGTTCACTGAAACCTCGAAAATAACCAGAAGATTGACTTACAATCCCAGGAAGATCTGCATATTTAGAGTCTGCCATTTCAATATCAGAGGAATTCTCCAAATGTCCACTGGCTCACAAAACAATCGTCAAAATTCTAGACAATTTTGACAGATTGACACGATTAAAGGTCTCTTCTGAGTGACTGCACAGTCCGCCGATAAAAAAGAGCAGCTCTCGAGTTGTGAACCAGCGAGACTGTCAAATTCTCTGGGCACTTTGCCTCGAATATCGTGAAAATTACAGGAGTTATCAAAAAACTCTCAAGAACCATCTTTGGAGATGGTCAGATTGTTGACAAAAAAATGTTGATTACTTTTTTGTCTAAAGTCGCTCGTTTCTGAGATATATGAAGAACCAGTAGCTCTTCAAATTGGGTGTTGAGTATTTCGGAAATGCTGACTAGCGCCAGGAGTGGCCTCGGGTCCAGCTGCAGGCCTGCTCACTGGATAAAGCAGGTGGAGCCAACAATAATTAATCAACCAAAAGCCTCAAGCTCCTCCTCTAATCATTCCGAGCACACAACCTCCAGTTTAAGCTCTAGAACCTCAACCTAGAGG
This sequence comes from Psyttalia concolor, assembly GCA_030522845.1. Lineage (NCBI taxonomy): Eukaryota > Metazoa > Arthropoda > Insecta > Hymenoptera > Braconidae > Psyttalia > Psyttalia concolor. The sequence goes on from JAPYZM010000916.1 coordinate 28,342, forward strand.
ACATCCAATGACCCTAGGGCTCACGCCAGAGCTTCAACTGCCTCACCCCAGCTCACACTCGAATACTCCCAATTCCGTTCGCTGATGACAGTACCAAGAGCTGAACGATTAATGGATCAAAAGCTTCACCTCCTCCAGCAGTTCCAAGCACAAAACCTGCAGTTAAAACTCCAGAATTTCAGCCTGAACTCCAGACAATTCATCAACCTCAAGACTCCTACCTTACCCACCACGAAGCAGTGCCTCTGGCGGTGATCTCTCGTACTCCTCAACCCAATCGACATTCCAACCTCTCAACCCACGCACACGTACACAATTCCTCAGCCAACCCAGTCTGCTCGTCACGTCCTATCAACACAGCTCCACCAATCCACCTTACCTACCTCACCCACACACAGTCCAATCCCCTCTCTCCTCATCAACGAGCCGCCAAATCCATACACAGTTGGAGGCCAAGCGTCTAACCCTCACCAGCTCCTTTTACTCCATTAAATCAAACAAACCTCTAACACAGGCACAACTTCCACAGGAAAAAACCTACTCCACTCCCTCCCCACCAACTCTCAGCTGATGCGATAACCCATACATACACGTTGCATTACCCCAGCAAGTACTTCCCCATCGTATCGTGCTCAGTATTGTCAGTGAAGTACAGTATTACCGAGGTGAAACAACGAAAACATCAGTGAATGGTGACCATTGATTTTCATCCATTTCCATTGATTTTTTTTTCCTCCCCACCTTGAGACCTTTAATTGTTGCCAGTTTATGGTGTAATTGTGCCGCTTGTGTTGTGCTGTGACGATTATTATTTGGGGACTTTCACTCGGTGCGGGCGAGTGAGAACAAAGCCTCCACAGTTTTCGTTCATTTTTTTTTTCTGGCTTTTTTTTTTTTGGGGAGGGCGCCCGGGGGGTTTGGTGTGGGCTGGAGGTGGTGATTTTGGCAGACTTTCGTGGTACTGTTGGTGGACACTGGGCATGGTATACCTGAGGGGCTCTTGGGGCATGGGAGAGACTGATCCACATTGTCTGAGTTCCAATACGCCAGTCTCCTCCACCTCGTCGACTTCCAGTGTTGGGTATCTTCAGGAGCATGATGAAGAGGTTGCTTTACATCCACTTAATAATCAGGTATTTATTGAACATAAGTTTTTGGGGGTTAGGAAGGTTGGAGTTGTCGAGTTATGGTTGGCCAGGTTTTCTTGGGGTTTTTTTGTTTCGGGAAAATTGGAGGAGTGGGTGGGAAGTCTGGGGATCGTTGGAGGTCCAAGGGATTTGCCATCTTTCGGGGATTTTTATTTTTGCTCTGGGGAGGGCAGGATTTTTCAAGGGCCTGGATGATGTGGGGAATTCTTGGGAGGGTTCAATGATCTTTGATAATGACTTGGTGAGGCATATTTGGCTTTATTTTTTTTATCAGGTTTCCCGAATTGTTTTTCGAGATTTTTTTCGGTCGAGCTGATGTTGTCTATCTAATTTGTCTTTAGGTCTTCGGTTGGAGTCGAATGACTTGATGATTTTCGAGGGTTTTCTGATAATCCTAGGTAATGACTTGGACTCCATTAGTTGAGTATTTGAGCTCCTGATTTTAACTGAAATGTTTTTTGTTTTGGAATGATTAATTTGACGATCTTTCATCCAGAAGTTGGTTGGTCTTCTTTGGTGATCTTAGAAGACTATTCAAGTACTCATCATTGATGATTTAATGTTAGAATGAAGTTGAAGTGGAATTGAAATGAGTCCAAACCTGACGAGGAGTTTGTCTTCTGAGCAAATCGTAGAATTCTTCCAGGGATTTCCATGAATTTATTTTTATTCTCTTCTTCCTGGACAGATTCGATGATTTGTGGCAGATTTGATGACTGCTGATCAGGTGGTCAGATCTATTATTATTCTGTTGTGGTTGGTGAGGGGTCATTCAGGGTTTTCTCGTCACAGTTGAGCTCATCATGAGATTCAGGAGATCCAACTTTGGGGGAAAGAATTTCAGGATTTTTCCGGATTTGTTTCAGTCATTATCTCTGATGATTGTTCGTGGATTTCACTAGATTCCCCTGCCTATGGGGAACTACGTACTCTGAAATTTGTCATCAGGTTAGGAAAATAAGAAAGTCATGTGACATCATTTTTTTTTTCGGGTCAAGGGCGCGATTGTGAACCAGCGAGTAGGGGGACCACCTGTTTCAGTCGAATTGTCATTGTCACTGATATCAGCTGCCATATGGGCCATTCCATCTCGTTTGGGCCCCTTATTTTCATGATTTTGACTTTGTCGGGGACTTTCTGACCCTCAAGGTCAACATTTTGTCTTCACTACCCGGCCTACTCCATTTTCTATTCATTTATGCCCCTAGATTCCCCAGAATTCCCCAGAATCCCGGCTCATTGCAGCCATTTACGGGGTTACTAATTACGGGGGGGTAGAGGGACGAAAAACTATGATTTGGGGGGTCAAACGAAAGGTCGCAAAATCTTAAATGTCGACAATTAGGTGTCCAGTGTCTACTGTTTTCATACGAATTAATTATTGTGTTTATACTGCGAGTCAAATTCGGCCGCCATGTTGGAGAATTTTTGTCGGGCTTTGGGGGAAAATCGGCGGCCGTTAATAGCCTCATTATTATATTCTAATCCTCATTATTCGCCCGGAGACCTAATTGCCGACATGGGAGTTATTATGACCGTTCGTCTGACCCCTAGATCATAGTTTTTTATGCCTCTTTTCGGGCGTAATTAGTAACCCTGTAAACCTGGGGATGTTTCACTTGGGGAAGACTTTTTTTTGGTTTTTGTCGTTTCCTGATAATTTTATTGAATGTTCATCAAGTTTAACTGATAGGTTTTCACCATCCCTGAGTTTTTTTGGATTTTTACAGTGACTACAGCAGTTTTGGAAAATATTCTGCAGGAGAAGCTCCTCCAGAGGGCTTTCATTGACTTTTAAGGGTGTGAAGCAGTCGCGACAGCGGTCCGTGGATGTTTCCGATTTTTGTAGGCTTCTCTTCTATTTTTAACAGGAACTTAATGTGTTTACGGCAATGAAGAAAGTCTCTCTGATTGCCAACTATTTTTTTGTGATCTTCCATTCATTCTCGAGCGATTATAATTTTTGATTTTTGTAGGAGTTGGACTGCCTCCCGATGTTTTCAAGGATTTTCATTAAAATCTTCCGAAATTTCATGAGGTTTTCGCTGATTTGATTAACAGCTGTTCTCAGAGTATTCCAATAAATTTCTTCGAGCTTCTGCGAGCGCAATCCATGAAATTTCGACGTGTCTAAAAATTTTGGAGGATTTTTTGGTATTTTTCGACAGTAATTGGGAGTAATTTTCATTCCGGAAGGTCTCAATAATTTTTCATTCTTTTTGCTATGAGTTCTGGTGACTCCAGTAACTATTTCTCATTCTTTTCCAGTTACTCCTGACAATTTTCGTTGCTTTCATTGACAAATCCAATGATTCAGAGCAATTAGAGAAAAATTCGCGTCTAACATATTTCCAAATTAAAAGAAAAAAAGTCACTCATCCATACGAAAAAATTATAAAAAAAAAATCAATCCTATTGAGTCAACTTCTCACTGACAAAATCAGCTGATGGACAATCAGATGACAAGACTCACCGAAACCATGACAAAATTTTGTGTGGCGCAGAACAAAATGGCCGTCACGCTGCATCTGTACAGACAATTGATCAGTCACCAGATGTTATCTGACCAATTAATCCACAAGAGGTAGCATGACCGTCGGTGATGGTCCCGTGACAGTCATATCATTATAAATTGACAGTTTTTGTATTCCTAACGTCGCCTGGCACTCCTGGAGCCTTCACAAACTGCGAATCGTTGACATTGGAGACCTGAAATCCCGACGGTCTTCTTATTGCTGTTGTCATTATTATTATTTACGCATGGAGGGAGTGATCTTCGGAATAATGACTATTGTAATGACAATGCAGTGTGAAAGAAATTCCAACAATGGATGTCGTCAGAATTTTTTAACAATCTTTTTCAGTCGCTGAATGAACTCTCGAAGAATAATATCTCGATATTTTTCTTCGCTTTGTCCCTGAAAAAATACGCAATAAAAATCTATTGACGTACCTCCAGCAACCAGACAGCATTAAATCATTTTCCATTTAGTGGAATGCGAATGGATTGACTTGAACATCCTCTGCGGTCTGCCTTGTCTGACAATTTTTTTTGCTAATCGTTTTTTATTTTTCCTCGGTTTAGAACGGCTGGGAGTCTCCAGAATTGGAGCCTTTGATAGGGAGGATGGACTCCAAAAGGGTTTTTACTATTTCTCGGAGGCTCTGACTGAATCGCTCATTCATTGGATTAATTAATTAACAGTCTAAGTGATAATCGGTAGTTAACAATCGAGTTAATCTCGAAATTGTCGCAATTCACTCATTTTTCGGAGTTAACGTCGACTGTCTGGCCTTTTTTTATTTGGGCTCATTGCTTACGGAAATTTGGAATCATTCGGAACGCCTGCGGTTGTGTCCGTGACACGTCCACTGATAACAATTATTGTTTATCATTCGGTGACGATATTTCGCACTTGCATTCCAAGGCTTCCCCGCTACCCCGCGATCTGGACAATTTATTTATTCTTGCGGTGGTTTTTTTTTTTTTTCAAAAATTCTGATGCTCAGATATTTCGGTAAATTCAATTGTTATTGCAGTGGGTGAATTAATTAAACAATCGTTCGATTTTAAATTCGCATTTTTTAATTTTCAACTTTCACTTTTTATCATTTACAATTTTACAATTTCAAATGATTTTTGTTTTTAATTAACAATGATTTTTTTTTTTAAGAATTTCAGTTTTTAGATATTTCACCACGAGATATTTACAACTAAAGTGGTCTATCAAGCCGCTAATTAATTAAATAAAAAATTAATTTAACAATTATAGTAATTGAACTGGCGTTTGTAATAATTCCTCAATTGAATTTGACTTTGATTTTAAAATTCATAACTCCCTCTCGGAGTCAATTATGGAAGGCAATTGAATTGTTATTGCAGTGGGTAAATTAATTAAACAATCGTCGGATTCAAGCGCGCATTTCTTCAATAATTACATTTTTTTATAAATTTAACCAGACGATATTTACAATTAAAGTCGATTGTCAAGTGTGACAATTGTACTTTTAACATTTCCTATTTTCTACCTCAATTATCCCTCACAATTTCGGCCAATTCAATTGTTATTACAATAGACAAATTAATTAAACAATTATATTAATCAAAATCGCATTTACAATAATTCCCCAATAGAATTTAATTTCGCTTTTTAAATTAACAACTCGCCCAGATCGTTCCCAATCGCGAAAGGCAATTCAGTTCTTCTCGTGGCTTAAAATTCTACAATAATAAATAAATAAATAAATAAATAAATAAATAGGAACTATTGTTAATACAATAAAACAAAGGGAACAATTGCAATCGTAGTAATCCCTCAATTTTCAATGCTCTTTGTCTTTTTTCATGTCAAGTTGCTCTCGTTGTTTATAAAAATGTGGAATTATTCTGGAATTCCTTTTTCGCAATTTATTCACGATCTGCACAATTTATTAATTCTTCTTCTTGTATTTTTAGTCTGCCTATTGATTGTTTCTCGCTCTCGCGCCTGCTTCAATGGCGCTCAAGGGTTGGGAATACGTATTGTGGGTGTGGGCAGATCGACGTCACGTTATTCACAACGTCACGACTGAAAGTGTTTACGCAATTGTGAATGGAGGGCGTTTTGGCTCAATGTTTATTATTTATCGTCAATTAAATTCCCCCAGGGCTCTCTGCACTTGACTTATTAGATGTACTGGCATTGCATACGCACTTCGTCAATTGTTATTGTCTTTTGGATTTCCGATAATTGGGAAATAATGGTTTTGTCAATTTCGATTTTTTTTCCTTGTCAAAGACTCGTTAAATAATTTTTTCATTAACAACGGGTGCGGAAATTTTTTAATCCATGACGACCTCATCACTGAGGTCGATCGAGATTTTGGTCTCCATTTTTTTGAGTTAAAAAAAAATCCTCTGGCGCTCTTTTCGGAAATTCTTGGGACAAAAAATTGACTCGGGGAATTTTTTATTTTGTAATCACTGGAGCAGTAATAATTGGGTATTTTAATATTGAAAAGTGAAGGAGTCAAGTTATATTTTTTTTTGTTGACGATAGGACAAGAATTATTGTTAAAGAATATTTTGAAAATTGAAAAAAAATTTATAATTTGCGTTTGCTAATTTTTAAATAACTCAGTTCAAAAAAAATGGGAGAAAAAAANNATTTTTTAAAACAATATTATTATCACCTGACGTCAGCGGATTTGTCCAAATTTTAAAGACAATCGCTCGACGTTATCGGGGGACCTGTAAAATTGGGCGAGATTAAGTGAATTTCATTATTTTTCCGTAATTTGTTGGTCTATTGAGGGGCAATAAGTCCCGCTAATTGAGGGGATCATTGGACGAGGCCCCAAAATATGTCAGGGAATTTTCTTTAATGACGCGAGATAGTTTCATCAAACGCGGGCCTGACGCAATCATCCAATTTTCTACGTAAACCACTAAATGACGCGACTGACCCATTTTTTTGTTTTTTAGTGATAACTCGAACCGACAATTCATCCAGTGATCATAAACAATTACGCTCTTGAGTGGTCATTCGAGCAATTTATCGTAAAGTTATTTGTTATTGTTGCAAAGATTTGCAATTCACTCCTCATTTTTTTTTGTCAGTTGGGGGGAAATTATTTAAGGGCGCCGGAAAATTGAGGATCTCCAACAAAAATTACGTAAATCTTTAGATAACTTTCAGACAATTGGAAGAAAATTTTACGGGACAGTCGAGGAATTTTTTAATCGACGACTAGATTAGTTTATTAAATAGTCAACAAATTTTAGTGAGAGTCAGGGGAATTTTTGAGTTGCATTTTTTTTTGTTGGAAAAAACAAAATTATTTTAGGGCCCAGGAAAATTCTGGATCTCTCACAAAAATTTCCTCATTTGTTAAAAACATTTAATGAAGGAATTCCGATAGGCTTTCGCCGTTATAAAAAATCAACTGACCAATTCCTAAAAATGAAATTTCAAATTTCAATTGGCAATTGAAAATTGTTTTTCCCCCCCATTTCCAAATAAAAATGGGCAAAAATAAATGGCCAACATTGTGATTTGCCCCTGAGCGATAAAAAAAAAAATTCACCACAATTTTTTTATCTCTTCCTCGTCGCGACAAGTGATAAGCGCAGTTATTATTTTTCTCAAGGTCATTTGAATAGTGAACTCGTGCACCTCGAGAAGAAACGGGTCTTAAATATGATTTTTTTCTTCCGTTAGAGAAACAACTGATCATTCCCCCCAGCCGGGCCTATTGGAGGATTGTAATCCGATGCATCGGGTGCATTTAATTTAAATTTTTTTAACGAGCAAAATTAAAAAAAAAAAAATCGTGACAATGGAAAATAAAAAGAGTCGAATGTTTTCATTCTCATTCGGTCGTTCACAAAACAAAATTAAATCAAAGATGTGGGTCACTGTTCCGAATGCCCAGAGACCCCGGTGCACGCCACTGAAAATAATCTGAATAATTCTCCCGTGTCCTCCAATTGTCCCCCCCCCCCCCCCCCCCCCCCCCCCCCCCCCACCCCCACCCCCCCCCCCAGCACCCCAACCTTCGCCAAAAGTTTCGCGAGACCGGTCCCTTTGCTTTCCCCTTCTGCAATTGCACTGTTGATTTTCAATTTTCCAGCGATTTATATTGCACTTGTGCATGGAAAATAGTATATTTCGTAACGAGTGAAGAAAAATGGCTTTTGGCGAGTGGGAGGTTTAATATCGCGAGCCGAAGGCGAGGGATATAATCCCACGCGTCAAAAACCACTTTTTTCACGTGTTACGAACAATATTTTTCGTCTCAATGTGTCGAAAAAGCACTTTTTAGTCATTCGACGCGAAGCGGAGAGTGACTGAAAAGTTACTTTTCCGGTACAGCGGGATGAAATAGTATATTTCGTAACGGGTGAAAAAAAATGGCTTTTGGTGAGTGGGAGGTTTAATATCGCGGCCGAAGGCGAGGGATATAATCCCACGCGTCAAAAACCACTTTTTTCACGAGTTACGAACATCATTTTTCATCCCAATGTGGCGAAAAAGTACTTTTCAGTTACTCGAGGGGAAGCGGAGAAATTTTTGAAATTTTTGGCACAAAAATGCCGATATCTCGAAAACTATCAGGCGCAGCTCCAAAACTCGAACGGATTTGGAAAGCTGAGGAAATTTCCGATCGATATAGCCTTACAGATTTCATTTTTCTGGATTTTTTGGTTTTTCGATTTTTGGATGGGCTGACCCCTTTCGATTTCAGCGATTTTCGGCCGGCTGACCACATTTTTGGCGATATCTCAAAAACTATTGGTCCTATCGTCACGGGGTTTCTTCCATTCGAAAGCTGAGCTCATTTCCCATGAATATAGGCTATGAGAAAATTTTTAAAATAATTTTTTCACCCCGTTTCTGGTCATTTTAAGATTTTCAGAAAAAGTGTAAATACAGCTCAAAAAATCATTTTAAAAAATTCAAAATACCCTATATCGATAGGAAATGAGCTCAGCTTTCGAATGGCGCAAACCCCGTGACGATAGGATCAATAGTTTTT
>JAPYZM010000917.1:0-37647 GCA_030522845.1 Psyttalia concolor
TCGTCACTCTACTGTGGCGCTCCAACGCTCTTTTCACGTCACTGCGTCCTATCTATGGAACTCTATTCCGTGTGATGTGCGTGATATAAGGAGCCTCTCGTCTTTCAGATCTGCGCTGAGGGATCTGCTTCTCAGGGACGCTTTGGTGCCTCGGTCCTACTAATCCACAGTACTTTGCTCTCCTCAAAGCCTAATCCCTATGTTTCCCTACCTCTCTCTTTCCTTCTCACTCTGTTTCCTCGCTCTCTTGCGTCTTCTTGCCCTTTCTCATTTTCATTTGTAACGGTGGCTGGGAGCTCTCTGCTCTTTCTTTTGTTAGTATCACTGTATGTATTTTGTTTTTTTGTTTTTTGGAGAGACAAACTTAATTTTGTCACAGCCTCGGCTGGGTTTTGTTTCCTGTAACCGTTTGCCCAACATAATGTGCAGCAATAAAGCTATTCAATCAATCACTCAATCTCTCTCGCTACGAAATTTTATTAGAGTTCCTTTAGATTCTATTCAAATCCTTTAGCATCATTTGTCTATTTCTTTTTTACTTCTTACGTATTCTTTTTTTAGACTAAAAGAGTATTTTGACAATCACACCGAAATCCCTCGCGAGATGCAAGAGCCTTTGATTCATTCTACAAATCTGAGAATGATGGGCTGGTTCGGAGTCGATTGGAGTTTAGTTTCCCTGAAAGAAGCTACGAATTATGGATTTTCCGATGAATTCCAGTATATCAATTGGAAGAACGAGACATACCCAATAATTCTGGACATCTTAATGGTATTTTTTAACGATTTTTAATCCGAAAGTCCTCGATTTCGTTCGATTTCTCAACAATCGATTTGAGATTGAGCGTTTTTCAACAAATTCTCTTTCAGAATAAATATCCCAATTCCGAAGAAGAGCTTCCAATTGTCAACAAAACTCTATTAAATAAAAAAATAGTTAAAATAAAATATGACGACGAGCCAGTGAGAGTGACGTCAGCTGATGGAGAGGAATATCTGGCGGACCATGTAATTAGTACTTTACCACTCGGAGTTATGAAAGCTGGACATAAGGGGATTTTCGATCCGGAACTACCGGAGCATTACGTCAACGCGATAGAGGTATTCCCCCCTAATCCGTGAAACAAAAAATCGACGCCCAATTAATTAAGTAGTTATCAGGGAAAACAGTCGGTGTCGACAACTCATCAGTTTTAGGTGAATATCACTGAATTGGACGGCGACAGCAGAATTTTTGTCAGAAGCTTTTGTGTAGTGTGAACCGAGAGCTACGAAAAAGCTTATAATGCAAATTTGACTACCTCGATTAGATTCGGAGATATTCCTCGAAAACTCAACTGTGAACCACGTTGACTTGAAAAGATTAAAACTCTTTACTGATTGCCCTATTTATTTCATTTCCAGAACATCGGCAATGGAATGAGAGCTAAAATACTACTGTATTACGACGAGCCCTGGTGGGATTTCATGAATTATTCGATGAAGTGTCTTGTCTGGATGGATAACGACAGAAAAAAAATTGAAAATGACGTAAGGAAAACGGACTACTCACTCAGAGATAAAAATTTTAGAAATTTTAATTGTTCTCAATTTAGCCCCAGAAATACTGGCTCTTGGGAGTCTCGCACTTCCAGAGCCTGGAGTATAGGCCAAAGGTATTTATTCTCTGGATGATTGGAAACTACTGCGAGCAAATGGAGCGAATCCCCGACGATGTTTTCAAGCAGGAGATACTGGGGCTCATTGACAAGTTCTTCAGGCCTTCCTACAATATAACCCAGCCCAGGGATATCGTTCGGAGTCTCTGGAATACCAACGACAACTTCCGAGGATCCTACAGTTATCCAGCACTCGCTGCTGATCGTGCGGGTGTGACTTTTGGAGATCTAGCAGTCCCTATGGAGAGAAATGGAAAGCCAGTTGTTCTGTTCGCGGGAGAAGCTACAGATCCAATTGCTTGGTCCACTGTTCATGGAGCGGTCAGCTCAGGGAGGCGTGAAGCTGACCGTATAATTGATTTATATTCCTCGTGAGGCGCCAGCCACTTTATTGTCATAATTAATTAGAACGATTTTATTTTCGACTGTTGATACAATCTTAATTACTTTGATATATCCATTTTCAATGGAAACGAAAGGAATCAAAAGTTTTATTATAAGAATCTGAATAAATTAAATTATCAAGCAAGTTAAATAATTTAAATTTTATGGAGCGACTTTAAAATAATTAATTAATAATGAGCCGATACAATCGGGAATGAAATTGAAAAAATTCCAGACGCCGGATTCGAAATTATTATTAATCAATTGACTGATTTGTATTGTATGATTGATAATTTGCTTAACATTGATAACATTGATAATTTACTTAACATTTCTCTGTGTAAATTGACAATAAAAAATTCTGAATTCACGTGACAATTGAAGATTCTATAAAAACTTTACACTCCACCAGAATTAATCGATAAATCCTGGCTTTCAGTGACTCCAGTCGTGAAAGGAAGCCGATAATTTTAAATTACTCGTGACACTTGAATCCCCAGTCGACCCTCCAATTTCATTAAAATCATTTCCCACAATTTATATTAGTCCGAACCTTTTAAGAAAATCGAAAGTCAATACTCAAGAGCTGTATAAAGCCTGGAGAACTCCGAGTTGGAGTAAACATTCGATAGACTGCTGAGCACGAGATCGCAACTTGTCCGGAAAGATTGACATTTTCAATAAATTATTTAAAAAATTGATATGAGTGTGGGGGATAAATTTTTTGTGTTATTACTTTTAATTGTGAGGGGCCGATGTTGGAGTGGAGGGAGTAACTCATCTCAGTGTGATTATTCTACTTTCGGTAAATTGAGACTTCAAATGAGATTCTCAAGAGCCAAATTCAACCGCGAAAACTCCAAAAATTGTAATTAAGTGTTTTTATTGTTTTGTAATTTAGGAAAACTTTTGTATGCTTTATACAAAGATGTAGAATTCATGCACTCAAAGAAGAATCAGCTGAACATAGATTCAGCTTTTGGATTAGCCCTAGCCGAAGGTACGACTATATTAATTCATAAAAAAATAAATAAATAATTGATTCTTATTATTACGTGTTTATAATCAATTATCGATGAATGTCTTATCGCTTATTAAAACATTTAAACGCAAATTTATCGCTTCTAAATGAATTTGTAAAATTTTTATTGCAATTCTCTAAATTTCTTCTTTAAGAAATTCTTTAGTCGATATTTTTTTGCCCTCATGAACTGGAAAACGAATTTTATTTGCAGCCAATCTCGAAACGATCTTGACATCAGAAAATTGGAAATATTTGAACGATGAAAACCTCAATTTGATATTAGAAATTCGTGAGCTGACGGAGGAGTCACGAAAATTTGTTAAGGAGAATTTGAAAACCGAGACAGATCGTTTATTTGGAAAAGGTCAGTAATTATCGTCAGCATTTCACGCGCAGAAAATATAGATCACAGTAAACGTAAGAAATACGTTGGAATATTTAATTCAATTTCGATAAAAAAATTCAATTCCTTGCTGGCCAAAAAAAAAGAGTGAACGAGAGACCGAGAGAGCGAAAATGTAATAAAAACTAGTGAATAGAACAGATTCTCAAAAAAAAAATCTGCAGAATTTTATCTGTCTATTTTTCTCGAATTGCAGTTCTGACAAACGTAGAATTATGGATTCGCCCAATTCCTTGGAAAAATTCCTCTTCAGTGGCCCTATCACCACCGCATTCAAATTTAAATGCCTCGTCAGTTGATGACCTGATGCATGCCGGAGCCCCCCAAGAAACCGAGAGTGACTCTTGCCTATTGCTTCTAATCAATAATTACATAAATAGAAAATTCTGTCAATTGTCAAACGATTGCGTCGAGATGATAATGAAAGCAGATGGCTCGAGGGGCTACTCGATGACCCACCGTCTCCTTATAATACAAGTCGCGAATGCTGTGAGTAATGAGAGCTATTCCCCATCATCTACACTTTTTTCTGCAAACAAAATAAATCAAATAAAAATTATTCTGTAGAAAAAAAACAACCGAATCCAATTTATTCTGTTGAAACATTTTCTACAGAAATTTCAGAGCTCAAAATTATTCTCCCTTTATTTAATTTGTTTAATGAGAGAAAAAATTGCAGAGACTTTTTTTAATTTATGGAGTGGTAATTGATTGTTTAATTAAAGTTGGGCTGTGAGCGACATCCGTCGATGGATAATAATCGACAAGCAGAAGACTTCTGCCGAATTATTCTTCAAGATCTGCTTGACCTGGAGGCTGCAGGCTTTCCTGGAGTTGCATTGGATCTCGCAATCGAGCAAAGTAACTCACATTTTTACAGGAAATTTTAATAAATCGAAAAAACTACTAAGAGAATCATTAAAAAGACATAAATAATTTCAGTATTTGTCTGCGGTATGGAAGGCCACACGGAATTCGTGACAAGTCATTACAAAAATATTCTACTGACTCTACCGAATTCCCGGGGGTGTTACTCAGCTAGAGGGTATTGACATCAACCAATCTAATCACCTAATGACGTTCTCAAAACTTTCATTACTTTCAGCTTTCGACGGATGAAATATCATCGAGCCAAGAGATCATCGAATCCCATGGATTTTGGCTGTGATAATCACACGTCTGGAGTTGCCGCCGCAGCTTTGAGTCTACTACTCCGAGAGTGCATTGAGATCAGTCGATTTTATACTGACGAGGTTTAGTAAATCATTTGAATCAAGTGGAATTACCTAGCAATAATTTTTATTATTGTTATCATGACGAGTGTTGAAAAAGCCCTGGGGTTAGTAATAATTTTCGACACCCAATTTCAGTGACGAGGATTTTCTTTAATTAAACTAAGGCCCGGGCCCTTACAAACTCCTCGTGTCGTCAAATGGGCCTCAGACGCTATGTTTGGGTCACCTGAGCAGACCCCTCTCCAGTTTTTTTTACCCATTTCTCGAGAACTAATTGAAATAGCGGGACGGGGCCAACTCCATTGGATTCCTGAGGAAATTCCCGATCGATCCGTATACCCTAATTGCGGTTAAAGTCAATTTAAAAGAAAATTCTGTGCCCCAAACTTTCACTAATCCTACTTTTGAGGCCTGGGGCGGCATATACCTCTTTCGATGCGGCGGTGATGGGTCAAAATTCCGATTTTTCGGAAATTCAAAAACTAATGAATTTTTTCGAGCGCTTGAAAAACTCGTCGACGAAAGAATTGACCAACTAAAAGCAAAACTTTAAAACAATTGTTATGAATTTGTTTAACTCCTCTTGCACATTAAATTAAAAAAATCTTTTTATAGTTTTCTGAAGCCAGAGGCATCCTACGTGTCATTAGAATTATTATTCATGTATACAATTCTCATCATACAAAGTCACTACCCAATTAACAAAACTGACATTTATGAATTAATAAAGAAAAAATAAATTATCAAATTAATGGCATATGGCTTGAAATGAGTTGAAAATCTCGAGTGTTGTTGTAATGAGATCGAAAAAACATCAATTTTTTTTATCATTCATGCGCGACTGTAATTGTAGGGCCTCCCATAGGGATCAATTTTTCCTTTTAACTTTTCATCTTTCAATTGTTGATGATAACTGAGTACAACCACCCACAGGTAGACGTAAATAACTGGAAAAGATAAATGAATTAAATGCACAATTGTGTCATTTACAATTGCAAAATTGAAAAATTCTCACCGAAAACAATGAGACCAATGGCGAGCCACAAAACACCTCCCCATATGCTGATGTTGATCATGTGACTTATTGCTGTGTAGAAAATACTGATCAACAGTCCAATAGCTATCATGAGACCAAGAACAATCCATGGAAGCATGAGAAATCTTTTTTTCTGTGAATTTAATGAATAATTATCGTAACGTCTAATCTCTTAAATTATCTCTAAATTATTGCCCACAAAAATCCATTTCAATAAAAAATTCTGTTCAATGTCTATTGAACTTCTATTGATTGCCAAAACTTCGCTAAGTTTTTTTAAATAAAAAATGTTCACTAGAAACTATTTTACAAAATCAAATCCTTACACAATTTTTTTTATCGTGATTAATTATTCAATAGAAAAGAGATAGAATTTGTAATAGTATATTTCAGCACGTGTGGGGCAATTTCGTTTTTAACGTGTGTGGGGTTTACAGCATGAGCCGTAGGCGAGTGATGTAACCACACACGTTGAGAGGCAGGAAGCGCCCAGTGCGTAATCAGCCGGTTTCAGTCAGGAGTGGCATAAAATGAATTATTTTTTCTCTGGATTAACGTAGTTTAATAATTAATAATCATTATTGTTAAGGATTAGTCATTTGTTTACTAGTATTTTTAATTAATACCTTCCACGCCCCATAAATCAACAACGAACTGATGAAGATTGTCATGAACAGATTCAAGATTACAATTATTCTTGTGACAGTTTTGCTGAAGATGTCAATTATCACCATTCGTAATTCCATGTCCGCTAGAAGTATGAGGAGTATCGTCGCTATTGACAATATCTGATGGAAATAGAAGAAATATCAATGCACGTCCCGCAAGTTTTCCTACTAATTTCCAATTAAAATAATCCGATAAAAAATTATTTCAAAAGTTTGGTCGTTTGTTCTTTTGAAAATGACTTATGTTCTACATTGTACTGTTGAATAGGAATTTTCGTTTAAAAAAATTGCATACAATGCCCAGAAATCCAGTGAACAAAGTTCCGAACCTGAGGCTCCATCGACAGCAACAGTTGTTGACGTGAACTCTGAGATGGAGAAAAATTTGTGAACATCAGTCGTGAGGTCTTTTAGACTCGTATACATTATTTAAAGATTCTGTCAATAATTTCCTTAACTCTTCAAATTCAGTTAAACCAGTTGTTCATTCCTTTTCCGTTTTGTTGATACGATTCAATAGACTCTCACTGGGAATCTTAACAAATTGCGAATATGGGTCATTGACAAACGCGTGATTCGCGCCAGTTATTTTTGAATTCTCCGGGTGTTTCTGGCGCTGACTAATGATTGTTGACCTTGTGTTTCCCCATTTGATTCAATAAATAAACGGTTGAATTTTGAGAAAGTCGGAAACTACTGAATTATAGTGAAATCCCTGTATTCCCTCACTGAATAATAATTATCTGATAATATTATTATTTTTTGTGATTGCGGTAATAAAAAATTTCACCAGCAGAAAATATTCTACAAAAATTGTTCTACTCTAATTGTCAACGTTTTGTATTTAATTTATTGTTAAAAAGTGACATTTCCATTTTTTAAACTTTTGTAAAAAATAAATCGATTGAAAATACCATTTTTCGAAAATCTACTACCAATAACGCAATTAACTCTCACGATAATTTAAAAGATCGTAATCAAAATGAAACATTTTATTCGGAATTAAATAGCGGAGTCGTGGAATGAATTAGAAAAAAAACTACTTGATTTTTAATTGCATCAAACCAAACGAAAACAAAAAAGAACAATTACCGACAATAAATACCCAAGCCTAATTGGGCTCCCGGAAGTGATTAAAAAAATTGAGTAATCGCTCTTCATTTCATTAATTCAATTAAATTATCTTAATTAATGCCGGTCGGTATTGACAATTTTTGAAAAATATTTCTCGTGATGTGAGCGAAAAAAATTAATTTCCCCTTGATTTATTGCCCATTTTTTCACTACAAAATTCGCGATAACTTGACATTTTAACAAGGAAAATCGACAGCCGTGTTCCACAAACATAATGACCATGAGGCCCCAAGACCGAGTCCGAGGTCTACCGGAACGATTCCGTAAACTGAATCGCGCCTCAAAAGGAAACATACGGATACGATTCTTCTCCGTTACTAATAGTGTAGTGGTAGATAATAAACGTATGTTTTCATTCTGCCTTTCTCCTTCTCGCATTCAGCCCTCCCACCCTCTCACTCTCTCTCTCTCTCTCTCTCTCTCTCTCTCTCTCTCTCTCTCTCTCTCTCTCTCTCTCTCTCCCTCTCCCCCCCCCCCCCCCCCCCCCTCTCTCTCTCTCTCTCCCTCCCTTCAACTCCCGTTTACCTCGCTTAAAAAAAGCAATTTGCGTCATTGGCCGCACAAACTCCGCGCCATCTCACGTTTTTCTTAACGTTAAAAAAATATTTTGTGTCCGTAAATAAATGAAAATATTTTCAATTAAAATGACCCTAATTCCATAATTTTCTCGATGTTTTAACTGTCCAACTTGCCCAAGAAACTTATTGTGAAATAATTCAGGTTAAATTAATTTTGTTTAAATCACGTTTCACAAGATCTTAATATTTTTTGTTTATTCCAAAATTAAATATTAAGGAAAATATTATTGAAAATCTAAGTCTCACAGTCTTTTCGAAAAATTCATTAAATTTGTTTTTCGATAATTTTTGAATTTATCAACAAAGTAGGTCTACTTTAATACTCAATTTTTCGTTCCGGTTTTGTCGGCGAGTGAACATTATTTACCGGCTCAGCAAAATTAACAAATACTATTTAGCAAATATTTGATGAGCTCTTTAATTCAGTATTCGATAATGAATCATTCAGTTGACTAATTAAAAAAAAAAATGAGTGAGGAGAGGGAGAACAAATTATTTCTCCCCTGAAATGACACAACTGTTTAATTTTAAATTCAATATTCGCCTGTTGACGTTTATTATCGAGTAATTAAACGAAGAAAAAAAATGACCAAATAAAAAAGGCCCAATGAAACTTTACAAAAGACCCATTTATGAAAGAACGCCGAATTGTAGGAAAAAAAGTGATAAGACATTTTTTGTTTAAAAAACCATTCTCTCCAAAAAGGGTCATTAGAAATTCCCTCCTAAACCCCCTAATTTCCTGCAAAATCCCAATATTCCATGATTAACTGATTTCTCCTTAAACCCCCAGAACGAAAAATACGGAAAAACTCATCTCCTAAAAATTCCGCATAAATAAACATTGAATTGTTTCAACTCACTTGTCTTGCACTGTCATCGTAAAATTCTATTCTCAACAACGATCGAATAAAAAATTAAAAAATATCTGAGGGCAAGAAACAGCTGTTCACCAGATGTGTTCACTGAAATTTTCTTCAAATGCAATTATAAAAATTGAATTAACTGTTTAGTACGAGTGGGCCACTGTTGCGGGCCCGTTTGACTCCGCTTGCAATAGGAGATGGTCGGAAACTGTGCCAAGAACAGTCGCGTCAAACCACCGTGGCATACACCTATAGCCAACTCACACAAGTCTCCAATGACAAATGTATATTGGAGTAGGTTCACTGAATGGATCAAGTGAAATTGTATAATTATACGATTATAGTAAATGCCCTGAATGGCAAATGCTAATTGACATCTCCACTATAACAACACTATTGACACCATCAGTTGGACTCATTGGAGATTGACAGTCTCAGATGAGCAAGTTTTTTCCCCCTTTCAATTCACTTTAGACAGAAATTTTCCTACGCAATAACGAATAGAATAATTATGATATCATCACATGTACAAGCGGTATAACCAGTTTTTATTCGTGCGATGACGAGTGTTGCGTAATTGGGAATATTACTCCCCTCAAAGCCATAGAAATTTTAAACTGGAGATTTTAATTGCAGAGGCAAATTATTTTATTCGGATGAACGAAATCATCAGTGAAATGGTGAGACAATTGACAAAGGGTTTTCGCGGAATTCCTGTAAATCCGGGGAAGATAGCGGAACTTTTGTGAGGAACATTTTTATAGAGCAATTCGAGAGCTACAGAAAAGGTAATTACGAAAAGTTCGATGGGAGCCTCGAGAGCAGAGGTATTGATGAAAATTGAACAATAGTTCGATGCAGGAAACTCGAGTTATTAGTCTTTCGTACGGAAGTGATTATCCGGATGAAAAAATGGCCGGATTTTTAGGGGGAGCGTCTGAAAATACTTCGAACGCGGAAAGTCGGGATCTTGATTGCAAGATAAATATCTCCAGCGAGAGAAAAAATAGCAGCTAATGGGAGGATGGGGGGAGAAGATGAAGGCGAGAAAAATGTGACTTTTATCGCGTGTTTGAACTCCAGGGACTTGACAAATACATTCAATGATTCTGGATTAATTTCAGGACATTTGGATAAAGGCGGCAAAATACATGACGTCAATTCTCAATAAATATCCCAAAGAATGTAACAAAAAATTTCTTTACGTCCCCCTTTTTTTCAAAATACCGTTAATATCATAAATAGAATGTAATCAAAAAAATAGTTAAAAAAAAATGCACCGCGCGAATAATTTCAAACATCGCCCGCCGAACGAACCCGACAACCGGCGGAAATCCCCGAAAAAACTCGATCAAACCCGACAAACAAATCCGGCGCACTAGCGCCAAATCGTCAGCAGCGGCAAAAGTCGTCTCTCAACGAATGGCGAACCGTTGCCAGTGATGGCCAACGACATTACAATTCCCTCAATACCCAGAGAGTTGAAAGGCACGCGAGTGCTCTCGGCCCAATAGACTAGGTCGGAACGCATTTTTTTTAACGCCCCCCTCCCTCCTTGACACATGAAAGTGAAGTGATCGTGTACGATATGCAAGGCATACATATTGACAATAATAAAATAATAAAACGTGAATTGTCGTTGTCAATGCCGACGTGAAGACCCTCGAATTCGCCTCACTCGGTGACCATAATAAAAAAATCAAGTGAGAGAGGGAGAGAGAGGAAAAAAAATCACCTCAACTTGAAATTTAATCGCTCTGGGGAGGGCACAGCCAAGAGAGTCTGCGGAGGTGTACGAGAGTCGTATTTAATCGCAAAGTTAAATGCACAGTGGAAGCATTGGCTGACAAACAGACAGAAAAAATAAGGTGGCATCAATGCAGTGTGAAATTGTGTGCCGGTGATCGTGAACCCAATCAGCCACTTAACCCTTTATTTATCGCAACGGATTACAGTTGTGGAATACGATAAGGGCGGGAGGGGGGGGGCGAATAAGGCCCAGTTAGGAGGGGAGGAGCAACAAGTGTTGTTTTTACTCGACAATTTTATCGTTATTATTGTTGCTATTATTTTTGATAGAAGAGCCAGCAGCCAACACCAGAGAGGCAGAAGCTACTGAAGGATCTGTTTGCATTTAGAAAGGTAGAGTGAACAATTTCATCGATGGTAATTGCATTTGCTGTATGACGCAGACAATCGCTGCCGGACAAACGACCATTTTTCCCGGGTTTCAGTGACACTCCGGGCACAATGACGGCGGCGGGGGGGTAAGGGTGGGGGATGGGGGGGGGGGGGGGGGGGGGGGGCGAATAAGGCCCAGTTAGGAGGGGAGGAGCAACAAGTGTTGTTTTTACTCGACAATTTTATCGTTATTATTGTTGCTATTATTTTTGATACCAATCGATGGTTGGAGTTGGCACGAGTCGAACGGATCGATTCTGCAATTTTTAGAATTAAATGTGTTGAGGGCCTCTAGACTACGAGATTAGGCAGGTGATAAGGGCCCCGGGCTCCCCATTTTTTTTATCGTCTTTAGGTGATACTAGGCCAAAATGAGAGGGTTTTAGTGCGAAATATCTCAGGATTGGCTGAGTGAAATTGAACAAAATACGAGTCATTTTACAGGTATTTTCTCGGCGATAGAATGCATTTTGATTTATTGAAATTGCATCGTTGGAACCTGAGATATTCACCGGAGTTTTTTTTGCCGCAGTGGACAGTTTGGCATTGGCTGAGTAAAATTCGACGATTTATTCCTCGTTTACAAGTTCAGATCCTTCTGGAGATACACCAGATTTTCGAGCACCCATTTTGCCCCCACCCATCACCTGCTGTGTAGGAATGAGCACGACTTTAATGAGTCAATTCTAGAATTTTTTTTTTCGAACGAAATGTGTCGACAAGGTTTTATGTATCTTGTGCGTGGGGATAATAACCTGGAAGCATGTCAGGTTAGCGGTGGATTTAGTTCGGACGAGATTTTATCGCATTCCAATGTACACATCGAGTCTTAATACCCAATGCGCCATACACCATTCTTAATTTTACGATGTTTCCCTGCAAATTAATTAGTTCCCTGTAATTGACGTTCTCTGGTTTTTCATCTATTTTTGGGTCGTTGCGGTTGGGGAGGCGATCGATTGGAGCTCATGTACATCAAGAATCTCATTCTATTTATTCCACTTCCTCTTTTATTGATCTTTTAATCGCTAACAAAAAGACAATGTTGAGCAACAATTCTTACGACATTTTAATCGATAATAAAACGACAAAACGAAGAAAATTTGTAACAGAATAACAACCGACGTAAAACGAAATTGAAAGGGCATTATCCAAGTTCTTAATAAATTATAAATGAGAAAACAATGATTAAAAATTAAATTTCCAAGAAACCGGCCAAATTCTAATGAATAATGCATTTTAACGCTGGAAAATATATATATTACAAAGTAATGAAAAAAAGGAAAAAAATTACTTCCCAAGAGATAAGATATTTTTGCAATTCCCGTTGAAGATAATCCATTTATTAACCTGTCAATTAAAGATAGACGTAGAGAGCTCGATTCTATTGATTTCTCTTCTTTTTATTATAAATAATAAATCGTGAGATTTTTTTTTGTTTTTTTTTTGAGACTACATTTGTCCAAAGGACAGAGACTATTTTTTAAAAAGACATCGAACCACTAAAAAACAATGAATTATTTAATCAATATTTCCCCAATATCCGGTGAAGATAGCCGACTCATTAATCCAGCAAATTAAATTCTCAAGAAACAATGAATCATCGCCACAATCTCCCCAAGTCTCGTTTATTCGGTTGACTTGAGCCGCACAATGGATAGAAATACATAAAGATCGGTATCTTATCTGTTGCTAACGAAAAAAAAAGTAAAGACCTATGTAAACCCACTAGGATAAACTTAGCCACCCAGCGACTATCGGCGAGAGTTTCCCGCACGCAATTCAATGTAAACTGAAAATGCTTGACCTCAGACGCGAAGAAATTCTACAGGAAAATTCTCATTTTTACAAAGCCTATGGGAATTTTTCCAACGGAAGAAGAGAAAAAAAATATGGAAATTAATGTCGCAGACAATTAAAATCTAGAGAATGTTTTTCTCAAACAATACTCTCAATTTTTTGTTAAACAATATAATTTATCCATCCGACGTTCGCTTTTCCTCGTCAATCAATCGAAATTAGAGATATGAGTCCCCCTATTGCGCGGTAAAAAAAAAAGAAAGGGAGTCTGTAATAACACATTTGTACTGTTTGCGATCTCTATTTCACATACTTTGTTAATTACATGTCAATCATGCTAATCGCCAGTGGAGAAATCATTATACACGGGATTTGAGAAGGACTAGAATTGGAGGCAACGCCCGACTCCTCAATTTAGTGTACATGTATACATACTCTCAGTATTTCGTGGCGATAGTACAAATGTACACGAATAAACGTATGTTTTGCATCAAAAATACCGAAATTACTTACTAGTAAAAAATAATCTCAAGTCCAAAAATTTACGGAAATTAATTGAGCAAAAAATACGCAATTGTCATTAAACTTTTATTCTAGTTCTCGTCGCGCCAGTCAATAGAAAGCAAATAATAAATTCTTCTGCTGTAATCTCTGATCGGATAGGGCACGCCATGATCACCAATCGTTGACAATTTAATAATACCCCATGTGAATTATATTTTGCCTTTTGTCATGAACGCTTTGAATATTATTTTCACATTCTCTTTCAGACTGTCCAGCATGGATTCCCCAACAAACCGACCGCTCTTGCGTGGGATGCCAGCCTCCGACTGATGATCATCGGCACTGCCTCTGGTGCCATCAAAGTGTATCCTTTTCCCATAACTGAAGTTATTTCTGTCACAAATTTTTTTTTTTTAATCCATTAATTTTTATTTTCTCCTCGGACCGTGTCCAGATTTTTTTTTAACTCACTCTCAATTCAAGGATTCTCCGGCTCTTGATTAGAATTCAGATTATTCCGGGACATGAGTCAAAATATTGTACGAGTTGTTCATGTGAAATCTTTTTTTTTTTTTCAATATATTAGTCTTTGAAGTACCAAAAGAAAATTAATTTTTAATTCAACGTTTTATAGCTCTTGAGAATTTATATTACGTTATGATGTAACTCAAGATATTCATCGATAAATTACTTTTTTCTTTTACATATTCATTGTTAAGTTTTACACATTTTTGTCTCCATTTTTTTCTAAATAAAAATTGATAGATTTTCCATAACCATAAATATTCATATTTTAAAGAACTTTTAACACCAGAATATTTTCTATTTTTCAATAAATAAATGTTTGTGATTCAAGGGACAAGTGAGATAAAATCCGCGACTCTATCTTCGACGTTTGAGATTCTTGTTTTTTTTTAAGTGAATATAGTATATTTCCGGCCTGTCGGTATGGGGTTTTTTACTCGCCAACGAGTAAAACAACCCCATAACGATAGCCCAGGAACGATATTTTTCCGTAGTGATTTTCACTTTTTCGAGTTCGGGCAAAGGCCCGTACCAATTCCCGGACGAGGAAAAGGTACGGAAAAAAGATTATATTTGAGATTGGATGAACTGAATGGATACTCAAGATGCACTTCAATTCAGTAATGAAATACATGTCGTATTTCGTACGTTCTTATTTCCACTTATTTGTCACAGTTAAATTTATCAGTCCTTAGCCCCTATTTGATATTGATACAAAATAGTTTTGGGAGGCCGGGCGTTGAATTTTACGGACAACATTCGACAGAGAGTGGCGAGAATGCTGTTACCCGAATCATTGCACTGCCGAACGAGGTAAATATTGGGTAATCGTGTGCATTCTGGGAACTATTAAACAGGACTCAAATTGCACTGATGACGCAAATAGTTTCCGGCATTGCCACTTATTAAATAGAACTCTCGAAGGGATAATATAATTTAATCAATTATTTGCTCTAGTGGTCGTAACCCCATTTTTTCCAAAATCTCTTAGTTAAAAATTGAATTAAAAAAATGTCTGCTGACATTTTATCCCGATATAATTTTTTTAACAAACTCATTACCCAACCTTTGACGTCATCCCCAAATTTCTTATAGAATATCCGTCCATTTGAATTGTTAATTGAGAAAAGTTGTTAAATTATTTCATTAGTAAATTCCCGACTGCAATAAATCCGCGAATAAATGTGAAGGAGCTTTATCCGTCAGTAAAGAATATAATTCACTTAAATTGTCCTCGAAAAAATCCAAGTACTATTGTTAATCAATTCTCTAAACCAGTAAAAAGAGGTAAGCCCACTCGAATTGCATAAGACTGGAGTATTGTAGTGGACACGCCATAGAGTAATGTCATGACACTTCTTTTGTTCGCCCGGCTAACGGTAAATGTCCGGTCAGCTCGCAGTGCCCGGAGATTCTTATGTGGCAAGGAAAAAACCTGATCCCTACAATCACTCGTTACACTATTTATCAAAGAGGAACAGAGCAAAACAGAGTATATCTTCAATCTAAAAAAAAATGTTCACATTAAAAAAGACACAACATCCGCCCCACAACAATCCAGAAACGACCAAAAAATTATAGCCCTCAGAAAAAATTGTTTGCCCTTGGAAAGCAAAATTTACTCCCAATTATAATCACCCAAAACTCTTAAAAAATTCTAGTCAGGAACGTCAAAAAAAATCCCATTTCTAAAATAGATCCTTCGCGATGATTATTTCAGTTTATAAAATAACATTAGTCGATTCGATTTGTTGTGATTAAAATAAATATTATTGTCTAATTTATTTAATAGTTTTCTCTTCAATGTTCCGTCTATTTTCTGTGTAATATCTAAATACTTCAAACTAAAATTTGTCCAGTTCTCATTAATCTTCACAAAATTCGATCTCCCGTTATGAGTTCACCCGGAGGCACGTGTTATACAGAACAAATAATAGACCCAAGACATAAGAGTAATCCAGACTAGCCATGAAATTATTTAACAACAGAGCAAAAAATATTTCCACAATAATTCTCGGTTTTTATTACGAATTCCTATTATCCATAGTGTAACAGCTGTGAGAAACCCGTAGAGTGTCGGTTGCGCAACCCAGCACTGTATGCACAGACCTAATTAAGCAAGCACTTGTGTGATCACTCGATGCTGTTGTAATCCATTTAGTTCCGAATGTACGGCAAAATAGAGGAACAGAGATGTTAAAAACCGGTGGAGTTACAATTAACGCAATACCGATGATATTTCAGGGACGTCTGGTGTCACTATGCGATGACAATTCTCTCCACTTGTGGGAGATCAATGAGAATTCAGTGGTTGAGACCAAGTCATTGGCACTCGAGGGTAAATTGAAGAAAATTTCGGCAATGTGCCTCGAATCGACGGGTGAGAATTTATTACTCGGCACGGAGGGGGGCAATATTTATCTTCTGGATCTCAAGAAATTTAAAATGTCTGATAATATTATTTATCAGGATGTTGTCATGCAGAAGTGAGTAATTGAGAATTTACAATAAATTCTTTCTCCCTCGTTTTTTACAATTAAAAATTTCTCCCTTTCGATTGAACTCAAAGAAACGATTTCTGAATTATTTATCAAGATGGAATGGACAATAAATTGATGAATAAATTCTAAATCAATTAATAATAATGAATTATTAGATTATTATTTCGTCAATTAAAAATTATGATTTGTAAATTCGCCCAGTGTCCCCGAGGACTACAAGAAAAATCCAGGAGCAGTGGAGGCAATAGCAGAACAACCGGGCCATCCTGACAGTATTCTCATAGGCTACAATCGCGGACTAATGGTATTATGGAACAAAGCAACTCCTGGCGCCCAACAGGTGAGTAACTCCCCCTCATCCAAATCAACTAAATTAATCGTTATCGTGATGTCGTATGAGTGCACATGATCAAAGTACTAGTCTCGTATGAAAGAAGTCAATTCAAATGCTAAACAATTGCTTTTACAAATTCATAAAGAAAGAGAAAAAAACCGGGGTCTGGAGATGGGAATTTTAATCGACTGACTGTGTCGTTTGTGTCTTTTGTTGTTCTTTTCCTTTGGGCGAACGTGTGTGTCGGCAGTTGATGGGTTTATTTTCCCGTGCCCAGACATTTGTTTCAACTCAACAACTGGAATCGGTTCACTGGATGTCTGAGGACAGATTTGTATCCTCACACAATGACGGCTCGTACATGTTTTGGAGTCCCGGAAGTGATGCTACACCAGAACCAACAACCGTTTATGGACCATTTCCATGCAAGGCCATATCAAAAATTTTTGTCTACGGATTGCCTGAGTGAGTTTATTCAATAATTCGTTATCCCTTCAACAGCTGATACTGGTGATCCTGTTCTCTAACACTGGAGAAGTATTTGGTCCTTAATAACGCCTGATAGCAGGCAAGTCTGATCCTCAAGACCTCAAAATGTCTGCTCCTTCATTAACATTTACTCCTATTTACTCCCAGCAACAGCTCTGAAATAATCAGGAACTCAGCTCGTCCACTTCTGTTTTTAACAATGATATCCTCCAATTATATTGGCGACAAGCACAAAAAATTATTTCCCTCATTCGCGAGATCCTCCACGAGTGTCTGTCAATGTTCAAAACTCCAAAAATAAAATTCCAGTGACGACGAGATGATTCTCTTCTCCGGGGGAATGCCGCGGTCAAGCTACGGCGATCGTCACACAATAACCGCAATGACAAAATCAAAGCACGTGGTATTTGATTTGACTTCGAAAGTAATAGACTTCTTCGTTGTAACATCAAAACCACCAGTGGAAGCCGACCCCACAGAGGACGTAGACGGGAAAGAGCCGCTGAAACAAATACCAGGTCCCGAGGCCCTGATAATTCTCGCTGAGGAAGAAATTGTTGCAATAGACTTGACAGATCCCGACTGGAAGATGATGGCCCTCCCTTACCTGGTCTCCCTCCACGCGAGTGCGGTTACCTGCTCCCAGCACGTGCCTAACGTCCCCGAGGACCTCTGGAATTCAATAGTAACGTCTGGCAAAAGTCAAACTGAACATCTCTACTCGGATAAAGAGTGGCCCATCGACGGTGGAATACTTCTCTGCCAGAAGGGGAATAAAAAATTAACAGACAATAAGAAGGATCTGCTGTTAACCGGTCACGAGGACGGAACAATTCGCTTCTGGGACGCTTCGGGTGTCACCCTAACCCCCCTCTACAAGTACAGTTCGTCCCTCCTGTTCACCGGTGAACATCTTGACGTTCTCGAGCAATCACCAGACGACGAGGAGGAGGAGTGGCCGCCGTTCCGCAAGGTCGGCACTTTCGATCCCTACTCAGACGATCCTCGCCTGGCCGTCAAGAAGATCCTCCTCTGTCCCCTGTCATCGACTCTGATCGTAGCGGGCACAGCGGGCCACATAATCGTCGCAAAAATCATCACCGAGATAACCCAAAAGCAGATGAAAGCAGTGACAATGAATATCGTTAACGATCGCGACGGCTTCGCCTGGAAGGGCCACGACAGCCTTCCAGTGAGAACAGCTGAGATCACCTTCTCATCTGGCTTTCAGCCCCAGAATCTCGTTCAACTCTATCCACCAGCAGCTGTAACAGCTCTAACAACTCACAGCGAATGGGGACTGATGGCAGCCGGTACAGCTCACGGTCTCGCGGTCTTCGATTACATCAGAAATAAATCAGTCAGTGTAAAATGCACCCTGAATCCCAACGATTTGTCCGGCTCCGGTGATACTCCGATCTCCCGAAGGAAGTCCTTTAAGAAGTCCTTGAGGGAGTCATTCAGAAGATTGAGAAAAGGTAGATCTCAGCGTCGAGCAACAACAGCCAGTCCTTCTGGTAATGCTGACAAGAAAAAAACCGAGCCCCCATCACCTGGTGGCATTGGTGGTGACGGCGCTGTCGATATTAGACCCGTTGAGAGACAGATTGAGGCACGTCCAGCTGATGATTCACTTGGCTCAATGGTCAGAAGTCTTTATTTCGCCCGGAGTTTCATCATCAGCATGCAAAATACAACGCCAACGCTCTGGGCTGGCACCAACAATGGCACTGTCTATGTTTTTACACTTGGCATACCCGCTGGTGTTAGGAGAACTGAGGAAGACGTTGTCTGCACCCTTGGCAAGGAGATACAGCTGAAGCATCGTGCACCAGTGATAGCCATTACTATTCTCGATGGTTCAAGTGTACCACTGCCGGAGCCCTTCGAGGCTGAGAGAGGTGTTACACCTGGGCCAGACATGAGTGCACCACATCGTGTTGTCATAGCAAGTGAAGAGCAATTCAAGATATTCAATTTGCCCTCACTCAAGCCATTCTGCAAATACAAACTCACTGCCCACGAGGGCTCACGTGTACGAAAAACTGGCTTTGCCAAATTCACATGCCCCGTTGAACCAGCTGGCACACACGAGGAGACATGTCTACTATGTCTTACCAATCTTGGTGATTGTTTGATACTTAGTATACCTGAGTTGAGGAGACAGCTTAATGCAGCTGCCATCAAACGTGAGGATATCAATGGGATTTCATCTCTCACATTTACGAGAGGTGGTGAAGCACTTTATCTTCACTCGAGCTCAGAGCTTCAACGCATTTCACTGTCGGCTAATAATATTACAAAAGCACATTGTGCCTTAAATTTACCTCCCAATGCGAGATCAACGCCGGAGAGTTGTCCGGAGACAACTATTACCTCGGTCCAGTCGGAAAAGGAGGATGAAGACAAGGGAAAGCAGGAGGGGGCGGTCGAGGGAGCCAGTGAGAAAGAGATTGAGGCAGCTAGAAGTGTCACGGAGAATGGCATCGTTGGATCCAGTGAGTAGAGGACTTTCTTTTTTTCCTTGGAGGTCATTTGGGGGAAATTAGACTTTGGCTTGACATCATCATCTTCAGGTTCACTCATTCCATACTCAATTACTTAACTTTGTAAGTCCAATGTTGCGTAAAATTCCGAGCTATGAACTCCTGAATCTCAATCCAAATTGTCATTTCCTCCTCTACTGGCTTCCATTTTTTTTTTTTTTTTTTTTTATGAATCACTTGTATTTCGTTTGACATCCCATACCCATAAGTTCGTCTGCATCTTGTGGCTATGCTTGTTTGTGTAAAATTGTCCCTTTTAGCTGGTGATAGTGACTCTAAAGAGCCATCATTGAGGCCAGCAGCGAGTGCCAATGACATCAATGGAGATGAGGATCGACAGGACATTAATTCCATCGGCGACATCACCATCGACAGCGTCAAGGACCATCTGCTGTAAGACTATTATCATTTTCTTCCCTCCTCTGTATATAATTTAACTAGAATGTTTAATTATTTTAGTCCTTGATTATGTTTATTTTATTCATCTTTTCGTTCTGATTTTGATTTATTGATTTCACTTTTTTTTACGTGGTACTTGCCATTCTGTTTGGCAGTAACAGCTCACTTTTCAGAAATGCAACGAGCTCGGAGGATCTTCATAACAGGCTCGCTGGCCTCAAGATGGAAGTAACATCGCGCACTTCGGAGATATCAACCCAAAATCAATCAGTTGTTGTTAAAACAACAACTGTGATATCACAGACCTCGAGTAATGGCACCACTAATGGTGAAGTTGAAACGAATCAGAGTAGTGAATCCCAAGAAGTTAATAGTGAGTTTAGATTTTTTTTTTCTATTATTATTTTTGGCGTTGAGTTAATTCGTTTTATGCGAAGAAGATTATCCAGTTTCCAATTAATTTTGCTTTATGTGTTTGTTTTATTTGTTTCTATTTATTAGTCGAGTTTATCAACGTTATTCAACAGTATTATTTAGTTAATGGAGATGAGAATCGATATTATATGCAACAAATATCGACATTTCCAAATAAACATTTTTTGATAATTTGATAGTGAAGTGGATAAACGTGCTGTCAATTACGGAACATTTAAAATTCAATATCTCCCGACGCACTGATGCGATCGAAGTAAATCAAATTTCATTTCAAAGATTAGAAAAATACCTTCAAAATGGCATAAATTTCTCCAAATTTGACTCTACCAATGTCGAGTTATCGTCAATCAAAACGATTTCAATTTACCAATTTTCCCACAATTTATCTCCCACTCTTCACTACTAAATTACTATGTCATTAATTTATTTTTATTCGTTACTTGTATGTATAATTTGTAGGCACGACAGTAGAACGAGAAATACGCAGTGGTACTGAGACAACAACAACGCATGCAACAATTACACTACCGCCCAATGTTGAGGTTTGCTCATGAGCTGTTTATCAATAAATTAATTGAATAATTTATTTGTAATGCATGTAACTGCTTAAATCAATCCTCATTCATTAATTAATATGGTGATCAGTCAAATCCCATCATAACAAATGATAACTAACAATATTATTTCATTTAGCAATATAAAGTTACTAGTCAATGGTGATTAATTTTATTTGCAGATTAGCGCTGCAGATCTAGCCAACTTAGAAGTCCAAACGATTACAGTAACAACGGAAAAATCTAAATCATCGATGCCGAGAACCGAGGAAATAAGCTCTCAGAATTAACACCTACACATACTGCATATTTCACTCTCCCCTCCCCTCGCACCTCCTGTTCCTAAAAATTATCCAAAATACTGCATATATTTTAATGTTCTCATTATTTTATTAATAATTAAAATTCCCCCTTCCCCAACAAGTATTCACCGGTTGCGAAGGCGATAGATAGAATTTATACCTATGCCGAAATAAATTTTATATCGAGACGAGATGAAAATTTAGATTTTTATGCAAATTATAGTATTACGAGTAAAATAGCATATGATCTATGTTTTGCCGAGTGAGCGATACATTTTTGTCATTCTTGCAAATAAATTTGGGACTTTGTTAAATTTATTCTGAGCATTTTTTTGGGAGATTTTGAAGGAAAAATCTTCGAGGATTAAATAATGTTTAGCAATTATTTTTATTCGAAAAAACATCTCTAGTAATGACAAATTAAATACAGAAATCTGAAGTTTGTCTCGTAAGAGGACTTTTATTTGCTTTAAACATTAGAAAAAATTTCCAATCACCAATAAAAATCGGAAATAAGGGACGAAAAGTCGCAAATAAATTGGCAAATATGACGAGAATAGATGGCCCACTCGGCAACAAGTCCTTCACACGCTAAATTTTTAACGAAACTCCAACACGAGAAAATAAAAAAACCATTGACACAGGGAATTATATTCTATGAATAATTGAAATAAAATCAATTGTTTATCAATTCACGTGAGACAAGAAAATACAGAAAGGCCCATTGACAAAGAGGATGTACTCAATTTGTGATTAAATATATTTTTGGGAGTAACTCATAACTCAACTTATGATTTATAATTTGGATTGTCCATTGATCCCGATAAAATTGCATTTATTTTAGGAAATTATACTACTCAAGTACCAGTATTTGTCGTCGTCTGTTTAATTGTTTGTTTCTTTTAATTACCGAAGAGGTCAAGCTCAAAAAAAAAATGTCAAAAGGGGAAGAAAAATTTTCCTGACATTTCCTCGATAGAAAATTAATAAAAAAAACAAATCGAGACAATTGTTTAATGACAGGAAAATTCACCAGTTTCACCCCTTCTCTACAGCATTGTTCTTACCGCTTTTATTTGCAACAACAATGTACATTAACAATGTGTATTTTATCCGTTGAATTTGTTTAATACACAATAGCTTAATGCATCATCGCATTGCGCAATTGTTAAATTTTTTTCTCATTGATGAAAAATAAATACTTCCAGTATCGAGAGTGCGAGTAGAATGAGACAATCGGGCGATCGATTACTTAATAAATTTACCCATAAATTAATAAATAAATTTTATTATACCATAGAGATAAACGAATGAAATCCACAGGCCATACTTTCTCGAGAATACTGATGTTTGTTAGCCAATAATAACATTCCATAAACTATAATTGTAAGAATGATTTAGAATGTTTAAAAAAAACAACCGAGAGAGCTTCGTCGGCATCTGATTAACTATTTTATTATCACTTTTTATTATCTGTAGATAGTTTATACGTGGTTACGATTTTAATACTTTTTACTGTAAAAAAAAAGAAAACATTTTTTTTATCAAGTTTTTCAGGCCTCTATTCAACTAATCGAATGAATACACGCTGAATTCTAATTACAAGTTCATTCACGCATTAAACAAAATTATGTCAATGGTACTCAAATTGTAATTAATTGTCTAACACAAAACTGCCCTCACACTGGCAATTCATTAATATTTTTCTTTCGATAAACGATTGAATGAATTATTGGCAACACCTGTAGCATCACTTGATTTTTAATACGATTAAACGCTTTTTTTAAGTAATTTTATGTTTATTATTTCCCATAGATAATTAATTAATTGATTGATAATATTCTGATGATGTAGGGTTAAAGGATTGGAGAATTTTTGAAGTAACTATTCCAATTTTTGGGTGATCCTGGGGGACGAAAGAGAACAAGTGCATTTTCTAAAAGTTTTGAATTGTTGAATTTTCGGAATTTACAGGGTTTTAAAAGGAGGAAACTCAGCAGGTCCTGCTGTGCTGGACACGACCATTAAATCTCTGCCTATCCCTACGTTTAGGGCCTCTGGTTGGAACACCTGTCTACCCATTCTAAGACGAAAATAATAATATTTCCGAAAACTTGTCTTAGATTCCATCCAATGAAAATTAATGAAATGTTAACTAATGATTGTAAAATTTATACCGAGGGCAACTTATTTTTCTAATGTATGCAAAAAAATGCAAAAATCATTTCTTTTTTGCATAAATACAAGAAAATCCAAGTTAGATGTACTCGAGAAAATGTAAGAGAAATTTTTGGAAAAATGATCAAATAGCCACCCCCTTAAGATCTTAATGCCCCATAGACGCTCCTTACGGCAGATAGTCCACTAGACTCTTGGAAACCCCGGAGCCACCGCCAGCGCCGCCTCCTCGGCTGGCTAAACCTCCGGAACAAAAAGGCAACACCAACACACATACACACACACACACACACACACCATACCCGCAGCCAAACCCACACACCCACATGCTCCCATCCGAGAGTCAGAACCTTGGATGCGCCAAGATACTGGTTAGGTGGATAAAAGTTGGGTGTATTGGAGAGAGCCTAGAGGTTCTCAGAGTCCCGTGAAAGGAAACAGTTGGATATTTCGCCACCGACTAGAATAAAAGACCCCTCAAAAAAAGGGGGAATAAAAACGAAAAGAAAAAAAGAAAGAGGACGACTGAAGGCAGAGGGGAAACAAGTGTAGTGATGGCTGTGTGAGAGTTGACGAGCGGAAATGCGATCAAACATGGAGATCGCAAATTCTCAGAGTCTCTGAGGCAGTTTTCTTTGATAAATATCCCCTGTTTTTTTTGTTACCTCCGCACCCTCCCCCCTATTATTTTATACCTGTGATTATACAATTGTGCGCGAATAAAGGCAGTACCTCCGATAATTAGTGTCGAAATAAAGAGGCCAACTGATACGCAGAGGCTAGAGTATAAACCAAGGAGAGCCTTTTTTTTTGTTGTTGCTCTTTTCCCTTGGTTTCTCTCCTATTCAATTCACTACCAAAAAAAGGGAAGTCTATCCAAGATATACACACACGTTGTCCGGCTAGCACGCGGCCAACGGCTGCAACAGAATGGAACTCCGCGTCGGCAGTAGATACCGACTCGGACGGAAAATTGGGAGTGGTTCATTTGGAGATATTTACTTGGGTATTGTTGACATTAAATTCTCTTGCACTTTGTGTTTTCTGCCATTGCCTTTCTCTGCTGTAATTCACTGCTCGTCCCCTCCCACTTTCCACGAGCCTTCTCAGTCTCGTTATCAGCATTTGGTGGTATCATTGACGACTAATCGTCGACATTTGGAGCCTTAGCCATTGTTTATTAACGCCTGTCGTCCGAGAATTCACCCTTTTCCGGGGATTATTGCCACTCATTGTCCACTTTTATCTGCTTCATTTTTTTTACGACTAGATTCCTCTATTGTTTTGCAGTTATTTTGCAGGTTCCGTGTGGTCATCCATTGCTCCGTTGTTGCCATCTCCCTCCTCTCTCCCTTCATCCCCTCGCCCAATGGCGCTCTCCCTCTTCAGCCCGACATCGGGTACTAGGAGATACAGACGAGTCATGAATCTTTTTCTTTGTTATTATATCAGGCACCAACATCTCCACGGGCGAAGAAGTCGCCATCAAGTTGGAATGCATAAAAACACGTCATCCACAGTTACACATAGAGTCGAGGTTCTACAAGATGATGCAGGGTGGTGGTATGTAGATTTTTATATGGGGTGTGTTGGGGGTGAAGACATTTTTTTCAGGCTCCTTGAGGCTGATTTTGGGTGGGATATCCCGATGAATGAAAGAGAATGAAAAAAATTAATAACTGAGACAAATGTAGTGTTCAAACCCACAAAATATCTGGTTACAATAATTTAGAGAATAGAATTTAATTTGGAATTATGAAAATTAAATTCCAGTCGGTCTAGCTGTCACCAAAGAATAGAATTCATTCGCCATAATTCGTTATTTCCGGGGATTAAGAAAATCAATGCAACAATTGATGAGTTGAGAAGAAACTGGAGAATTATCTCTCGTGAAAACTAAAGATCCCAATTGGCTCAATGAAATATCTATAACTAAAATTGTGTGAAAAATTTCATTGATGCTAAAAATATTAGTTTTCCAATTTTTAACATCAGTTGGAATTTTTT
The DNA here is from genome assembly GCA_030522845.1 of Psyttalia concolor. Lineage (NCBI taxonomy): Eukaryota > Metazoa > Arthropoda > Insecta > Hymenoptera > Braconidae > Psyttalia > Psyttalia concolor. The sequence continues at coordinate 25,742 of JAPYZM010000917.1, forward strand.
CATTAACTCACAAGGACTATTAATGATGAAATTATCGAGATAATTGAACAATTATAATTGTATCGACAATAGTTGACGTTACATATTTTATTGGATTTTAGAAGATCCCCTCCCCCCATGTAAATAACAATTTTCAATGGAATGACACGTTGTCACGTGTACAAAGACCATTCACTCCCCCACAAGTCGACACTTATCATGATTATCAAAAATCATTATTTTTAGTTGGAATACCGACAATAAAATGGTGCGGATCGGAAGGTGACTACAATGTCATGGTTATGGAGCTACTTGGACCCTCCCTGGAAGACTTATTCAATTTTTGTTCGCGTAGATTTACGTTAAAGACAGTTCTTCTACTTGCCGATCAAATGGTACGTTAATAAATTAATTTTATCCATTCACAGAGACTTAAAAAAATTATCTATAAATAAATTGAGAAGCAGAGGATAAAAATTCAAATTTTCGCTAGGAGAATCCATTTTTAAAAAAATAAAGAATCTATCTACTTTTTACTCTAGAAGATTTTTAAGAATAGTTATTTACGGAGATTGTAGTTAATTATTTTTGCAATGATTATTTACAGATCAGTAGAACAGATTTCATTCACAGTCGCCACTTCATCCACCGAGACATTAAACCCGACAATTTTCTGATGGGACTAGGTAAAAAGGGTAATCTCGTGTATATTATAGACTTCGGATTAGCCAAGAAGTATCGAGATGGACGTACACACAGACATATACCGTATCGAGAGAATAAAAATCTTACAGGAACTGCCAGGTGAAAAAAAAAAAACTAATTGACCTCATTTCCCTAAAAATCGAGATCTCCAAAAACGTCCGTTTTCAGTTTTCCCGCAATATCTCCAAACCGAGACGACATATCAAAATTTTCATAAAATCCTTTTATATAGAAAAATCTCTCAGCTAAAAAAAGTATTCCTACAAAAATTGCGCTATCCCCATAGGATTTCGAAATATTGGCCAAAAATTATTGTCGTAATTTGACTAATTTTCTTCTTCAATGTTTGTTCAAGCAAATGAATTCGGAAAAAAATCGATAGATTTTTTTCACAGGAAATACTCACAGGAGAGAGGCTATCTTATGTCCCCACTCAAACATTGACCATTAAATAATTTCAATTACAGATACGCTAGTATAAATACACACATGGGGATTGAACAATCCCGGAGGGACGATCTCGAGTCATTAGGTTACGTCTTTATGTACTTCAACATTGGGAGTTTACCATGGCAAGGACTGAAGGCTGCTACTAAGAGACAGAAGTACGAGCGAATATCAGAAAAGAAAATGTCGACGCCTATTGACGAACTCTGCAAAGGATATCCCAGTAATGAATTATTCTCTCGTCCACTCTTCAACCAATTAAAATTCAGTCATTGCCAGTATTTCTCGAATTAAAGAGAAAAAAAAAATTAATTCAAAAGTTCAATAATCACTGATTACTCCCGATAACTGTCAATTATTTGTGATAAATTATCGCCCATTAAATAACTCTTGCTACTATTCACACGAGATCCAAAAGAGAATTAAAATAAAAGTGATTTGATAGATTAGCTTTCTTATGATTGAAAATGTCCGCAAGTAAATCATTGACAATTTTATTTTTGTACAGTTGAATTTGCCAAGTACCTAAGATACTGTCGACAAATACGTTTCGAGGAGAGGCCGGATTACTCATATTTACGACAACTATTCCGCACTCTTTTCCATCACGAGACCTTCACATACGACTACGTATTTGATTGGAATCTGCTCAAATTTGGTAATGCCAGACAACAAGCATTGCCAGCGGCCCAACAAGCACCAACTCACTCACAGCCAGCTAATATCCCACTGTCATCAGGAACGAATAACGAGCAGGAGCATCCGTCGAGGTCAGTACATCAATCAACAAATAATTAACCCTTCAATTGATAAACAAAACGCAAAAAAATCCCTTGAACCTCAATGAACCTCCACCGAAGGCCTCCAACCCTCTCAAAAAAAAATTTCTCACCCCTCAAAATGACAAAAAATCCCCAAACATTTCAGAATGTACACCCGCCAATGCCTCGCAAACGCCTCAGGCACAGCAGGTGCAACAGTAAGCACATCAGGACGTCGTCAGAAGCACGAGACAGATCCCGAGGATGGACAAGATAAGAATGATCTCCAAGGTAAAATACAATTCTACCAAAAGTTGTCCTCTAGCCATCAGCAGCTGACACCAGTTAAGCCTGTGTCATCAAAATCAGCGAGTGGTCCTAGTGGTCCCAGTGGTGTTGGTGGTGGTGGTGTTATACCACTGGGACAATCCCTAACACCAGATCGACAATACAAATTCAACACATTCAAGCACACCCAATCACCTCAAATCAATCAAGCCCAATCTACACCCGACAACCTCAACATATCCGGTATTTGTATTGGACACATTGACAGCCCCAGAGAACCCATTAATTACAATTCCCAAAGCTCCCACAATTATTATCAATCATTCATAAAACGTTTGCCAAATGATAACGCGGAAACACGTCGCATTGACAAGCAGAGTTATTTTTTTCATGGGCATAAAACTGAGAAAAATTTAAATTTCAATATTCATAGTAGAGTAACGGTGGACGAGGCATACAATAAAATAACAGATAATTCACCAGATATCATTGTTGATCCAACATTAACAAGCCTCTACACAATTAATGGCATCAAAGACATTGAAAAGCCGGAGAATGTGGAATTTACTGAGCTAGAGGGTGAGATATTCAGGAAGAGTCCTATTCAGGGAAAAACAAAAGCCTGCAAGAGCCTGGAGTCACTTGAGAGTAATGGAGATTGGCATGCCAAGGATGCCAAGAGTCTCGAGGAGCTTCCAAAAATTACCTCCCCAAGTTATTTTACGCGCAATAAATCATACAGAACTGTTGACTCAACGACTAAACGCAAGAGAACAAATATATTTCATCGAATTGGACGTTCACTTCATTTTTTACCCAGAAGTAGAAAGGAGGAGAGCCCACCAGAGCCTCCAAGGCATCACGAGTATCTCCAGGAGAAGTCGGGGGAGTATTTTCTCAGGAAGAACCAGGACAAACAGATGCATTTTTTTGATCCAAAGGGGGATTTTTTAGACAAGAGAAGACAGAGAGTGAGAAATGTTAATGAGCGGGATATTGAGGACGAGGAGGAATTGTTGAGAGATATTTTTGGAATTAATGAGGGAATTGATAAGATTGATAGGTCCAATGGAGATGATTATTCACTTGGGACAAGTGCCAATAAGGATAGTCTAGAGATTGGGTACTCCATCAGTCAATTTGGGAGACTTTATTTGCAGAATGTCAGGCAGAACGAGGGGTGGACTGGAGGAGAGGCAAAGGGTGGGAAGAGGGAGCTCAAACCTCAGGGGAATCTTGATATCATCAAGGGAATTCTACTCGATCTATTCGTTTGCATTTGCATATGAATTTTTTTTAGCGAATGGGAGCTATAGTCTCTACCACCGTTACTTATTTCGTTCAGTTTTGGGGATGAAATTGAGGGGAGAGGATTTGGGAAATGGGGGAGAATGGAGGCTTAACGAGATTAACTCAGAGATAATCAGATGAGTCTTTTTTTATGAGACGTATTTTTATGGAAAAATATTGCAGATTGAGAAATTCATTCACAACACTTTTGATAACATTTATTATCAATAGGCATTTCGATGGAGAAAAAATCTAGTAGACCTTAAATTTAATTCGAGTAATTACGTGGTAACTAGTGCTCCATTCTGCCCCCATTTCTCTCCAACAACTTTAATAGTCCTGTTGTCATACCAATTTTACTTATTATTAATCAATTCACATGTTCCTACGATTAAACTCAATGCAGTTCGCGACTTATACCAAATTATAAAATTAATACGTTCAATAGATAATAGAATACCCTAGTTAACCCTACTTTAAATCATCATAAATGACGCACATCCGACTAAATTCATTACGCACGACTGACTAGCAATCATTTCAAAATTATTTAGCATTTTTTATATATATTTTCTCTCATTGATATTGTGACGACGAGACTTGTAACAGTCTCACTCATTCGTTATTTTAAACTGAAGACTGTGAAAATTTTTGATACTCTCGTTCTTTAATTAATTACTTAATTAATTAACGTCTTCTGAGGAATTATAATGACTTGAATCCCTGTGTTCACACTTTTTATACATATTTACACAATTTTAATTCGTAGCTTAAGAAATCTAGTGTGCGCCGTGCGAGGAGACGAGGATTCTGGTGAAATGAATATTACATTCGCAGTTTATATAATTTTTCTTTGTTCTTTCATTGATAAAATGGTATCAGGATTTTTTTGGAAGTTCAGCGAAGATCAAGTGCCTTAATTACCCATAAGATATAATTTGTACTCCAAATAATGTGAAAAAATCCTCACTTCACCAGTTTCCTCAATTTTTTTATCAATTCTCTCTTCACTTTATTATTAAAATGTCCCTTTTATTTTTACGGACATTCAATGCCATTTGATAAATGTAATCTTAATTAGGATGATTTTTTCTTCCGCCTCTTTTATTTTATCGATTTATTGATTAATTATAAAGTTCATTAGACAAATGAATTATAGAAATAAATGTTTTTCCATTCAAGGACTGGTCTAATTTTATTTCTCTCTGCTCACCATGAATTATTGAAAGTAGTATTGTAATAATTTCTAACATTCTTGGTTCAATTTTTCTCACTTGGCTTGAATGGAAAAACCGTTATATTGTGTTATTAGATCGAAATGTTTATTAAGTGAGATATCGATTGTTTAACATTAGAAAAAAATGGTAAAGAACATTTTTTTGTGTTTTAAACATTTCGATATTCTTTCGCTATTTTTATATCGCTTAATTGATATTGTTTAGTTATCGAAGATAATTTTAATTAGATTTTCGTATATTTCCATAGCCAAGCGTGAAAAATTATCTTTATTTCATATTTGCTTAACAATTGGAATTTTGTAGTGAAATAGTGAAAGGTTTGAGAATTCCTCCCAGAGTTTTTTGACTGTATTTCGGGAGACAGAGGCTTTAGAGAAAAGTGTCGTAGGAAATTTTTTTAGGGAATTAAATTCTTTCCAAAAACAATCTTCTGACATTTTTCGTTAAATCCAAAAGTTATAAAGATATTGGATACGACATCTGATGGCTAAAAATTAGCATTACCGATTTTTGTTCCGAATTAATCCGCAAATAACTCGAAATCTATGAGGTGTAGGAAAAAATGTGATTAAAGTATTTTTGTAGGTCTTAAAATGCCCTACAGAAAATGTCTTATATCATTTTTCCCTAGATCCAACAGTTCTCGAGATACTAGCCAAATAATAAAATCAAAATTCTCAAAGTCATCGAATTTCACTACTACCCCATCAAATAATCATTAAAAGAGACTCATAACGTGAATTATCGCTCATATTCACTCATCATTAATTAAGAGTGGTGATTAGACAGTTGCACCGGTGGGTATTCATCCAGAATAATATCAGGATTTTTTTGTAAAACATTAAAAAACCAATAAATGAATAATTTAACTGAAATGCTTAATCCGTCAATATCGCATGATTGACGACCCTTGAATAATCACGAGATGTCGTGAATTTCATGGCACGAATGTTAATTAATTAATTAAAAGCCTATATTTTTCATGCTCTGTCTGCCTCGAGGAAAGAGGAAGGAGGAAGTAAGTCGCAACATCTCTTTACGAAAGAGAAAAGACTCGCTCTCCATCACTTTCCTCGTTGTTTTTTCTTTTAATGATGATTGGGATTAAATAATATCTGAGTGCTTTATGTGGACGATATTTTTCAGCAACAACTGCGGACGGTCATGAGAAACGACGGGTCAGCCTGAGAGTCCTACGTAATCCTGCACCCACGCCAGCGATAGTTGATTTGACCAAATCAAAGTGAGTTACATTATGTGATATCATGTAGGTTACGTGGAGAGAATTATCTGGTGATAATTATTACGTTAATTATATTATTTGTTATATACTCGAATTTTCTGATAAAAAAAAAAAAATTCGTGGTCGTCGAGAGGAACAATAAATTTAGAAAAAATGTCCCTCACTAAGGGAAATAATAACGGGAGTTTCAAGCGATTTGGAGAGATTTAATCATTTTAATAGTTATTCCAAATTACGAGGTGGAGAGCAGGCGTGGCCGCCGCCATCTTTGGAGCCCTTGGGACATCAAAATGGCGGTGGCTCCACTTCTAATGCCAGATATTCTCTTTTTTATCTTCTTCCACCAAGACTTCTTGATATTGTCATTCAGAAATTATGAAAAACTTTCTGTAAAGGGAAATGATTTTTTGAAAAATCCTCTGACGCAATTTATCTAGAATTTTCCGAGGTTGTTATTAAAAATCAATTTCACCAGACAATGATCTCCACGTAAAACACTCCAAAAACAACACACTTGTAATGGGTTATCGTGGTTCATTGGTATTTCTAATAAAACATCAGAAATCATTAATCATAATCATATAATCATAACTTTACACTGGGATATGGTGTCACTATACCGTGGCATGGTGCGGTACTAGATATCTCTAAAACCTGAACAATAATACCAAAATGACTGTTAATTAATTACTCTCACCCATTACTCCAAACACAATCTAATATCCCGAGAACTCTAAAACCGATAATATGTAATTAAAAACTTTGACTGCATGCAGGGACGTCTTACAAGTCACAAGCCAACAAAAGTTGACCGCAAAAAAATAGAAAAAAAAATTCACTCCAATCTATTTGTTTCTGCGTTGAATTTTCAGGTAAACTGACACTTCTAGAATAAAACAAAGCAAAAAAAATATTCTAGAAATTGAATCTAGTAGTGTATAAGACTAGGAGTTACATCAATTGATCGACTAGAATAAATCGATAATAAATGAAACAACAAAAACTAAACATAAACAGAACATGAAATATATATATATATATATATAAATATATATATATATCCATAACACCAGACCATTAAACAGATGATTGTTTGATTGATTAATGACGAATAAATAATAACCAATACACAGAAGGATTCGAAAGAAATTGGTTGCTGTGCCACGGTAGAGAGGACTCCTCATCCAGAGTCGAGAAAATAATAATGAATTAAAACAAAAAAAAAAAACAAATCGAAAAGTTGAATAAACAAGTGCAATGAAACGCCTAATGTGGCCGTTTGTGTATCTTTTGTTTTGGAAGCGACATAGTGAGGGGTTTGACCCCAAGGAAGCTCAGCTAGGCAAACGTTCAACGCAACAAGTGACTCGACAAATTAATCAAACGACTAGTGGAAATCGACAGTCATCGTCAACGGCTGCTCGTCAAGCTCGCAAACAATAATATTGATCATACTTTCTACCGTACATCTCGAGAAGATGAAACAAAAAATGAAGGAGAAATTCGGAATATTATTTTGGAATTTTCGTGATTATCAAATTGAGACACTCGAGAGAATAAATGAACGTTTTTGAAAGTATCAAGTGTCAATTTGAATTGAAGAGAATTTAAATTGACATTTTTCACTCGACAATTTACATCTCAAATGATAATTCATTCCCTTCCGATGTACCAATGATTGATGATCAATCATTAATTTGCTAAATGAAACCTATTGTGAATATCCTCTGTGTAAATGGGTATGATATGAATGAATGCATAATGAAGAATTAATACATTATTCGTAAATGCAATATTTAACACACCCTAATAACTATTATGTGTTTCTTGGATTAAACAAGTACATCACTGAATCATTTTTCATGGGTGTTAAGTACATTGGATCGTCCCCGAGCCCTTTTTTAAATGTGGGATTGGAGAATGGTGGAGTCAAGGGGTGAAGTCGAGTGAAGATCGTGAATATATTTTCCCTCATTATAATAAAAAAAAATAAAAACTGAGTTTTTGCTGGTGAAATAAGACTTTTCGATATTTTCCAGCAACTGTCATCAAAATAGTTAATTGCAAATGAGTAAAAATCACGAACTCTCATTGGTTACAATTTCACCCCTTCACTGCAGAATTCAATGAAGAGAAAAATCGTGTGTTGACATGTGCAATTTCTGTATAATTTCATGATAAATGGACATTATCGTCGAAAATCGATTAATGTCGCCGAAAATACGATTTAAATTGGATAGAGTCAATAACATTTGGCATTGGAAGAGTCTCGTCCACAAGCTTTTATAATTAATAATTTGATAATTGTAACTGGTGTAATAAAAATCGTGATCCTGTTACCGCTGCGTCCTCACGTCTGGATTTTTTTCGTAAAAAGGTCATGATCAATCTTCAATGTCTCGTGAACTAACTGCTTGAATTCCCCCAAAATTTGTGATCATTTCAAAAATAAATTAAAGTATTTTAAAATGCCACAAAATTTAGTGAATTACAATCAGCCAAACTCCAGTTACCGAAGATTGAAGTATCGCTATTGTCAAGATATCTCAGAAGCTTCTCATATAGCGCTTTAAGATCGACTTCTATACTCTCCACTAAAAAAAAATCACTATTTCCGCTTTTGTTACTATTATTAATTTTTTTTTCTTCCATTCGGAATATTTATTTGATCTTTGTATATTAATTTCTTCCCTAACGATAGTTAACTTGAGTTTCAATTTTTTCCAGACGAGAATAAAGATGAGTAAGACACACTGCCAGGAATTTTAACAATTATAGAAAACCGGATTCTCTCCTTCCCACGGTTTTTCCCAATTTGTATGAATCGTTGAAGTGATTGAAATCAGTGGGGAAGTGACAGGCCCAAAAATTGATCGCAAATATTATATAAGCAATATCTCGGGAATAACAAAAACGAGAGAAAAAAGTATAAAGATCTTTTTTTCCGAGAATTTCACCATCTCCAATTAGGATCTTTTGACATTTTCTCCTAAACCTGGTAGTTCCCGAGATATACACGAAATAATAACCCGAATTTTCAGATTTCCTCGTTTTTTAAAATTGTTCAATTGATTATCAATTTTTATTCCTTTTATCGATGACCAAAATGATGATTAATGATAATTTCATCACTTCCCCGAAGAAGCGCAGCCTCGATATCGTAATACCATGGATTTATTTACAAAATGACATACTCCTTAGATTTTAATTTGTTAGGATTTTTTTCTCTCATTACTTCATTAATAATCCAGATGATTTTTTTGTTATCCGTTAATCATTCGTAGGTATTGCACACTTGTGCGTTTGAATAAGGTCTTCGCTGGAACGCTAGCGTGAAAAATATGTGGATAATGAAAGGGTAGAGTGAGTGATAATTTTCATTGCATCATCTACATACGCAAAAAGAAGGAAAAAAAACTATAAAGCAATGATAAATACGTTTTTTTTGCTAATTCGATGATAATCATTGTAGCGCATCAGACGATTTGTACATATTATATACGATTTACAACATATGATAATCGATTAAGGATTTATATCGTAATTCGAGTGGAATGGAAATTGAGGTAATTGAGTGTATGAGAGCTGAAATATGAGGGAATTATTGAAGAGAACAATGTAAAGCGAAACCACTGTGACAAGCAGGGCATGAACACAGAATTGAATTGTAAACTTTTTGTGTACAATATAGAATCAGAATTGAGGTATACAGAGTTTGTTATTTGTTCCTGAAGGTCATTGGATCTAGGTGGATGAAACACATTATCAGGAATATTAATGAGAGAAGATGGAGATAGTAAATGAGTGGGGCACTCACCGGGGTTGGATGAAAACGACTGCTCCGTTTTCACCTCTCGTTCACCCTACCTTTGCTGCCATCCAGAGGCTTGAATCCTCTCTGCTCCCTGTCCTCTCCAATCCTGCTCTGCGAGTCAGGCTCGTGTAATGACAGTTGGATCCTCTCAGATGCACTCTCACTCACAAAACACTAAATTTTATTTTCACTAATAAGAAGGAATGAACGAAGGAAAATTCACTGAACCAGGAGGGCCTCAAGACCCCTGGCATACTTCACAAACATCACTTGCACCACTCAATAACTTCTCTCCCCATTATCAGGATTTTACCCTTTACTCGAAATTTTTTAAATCAAATATCCCCGAACTAACTCCGAAAGGAAAATACAAAAAAGACCCGGCACTACAACATTGCGTATTGACCGCCATCTTGCGTATTCATCACCGAATCAACAACGAAACAACCGGAACCATTGACACTTTTCACAACCCCCAATCCCTCTCTACCTTCGGTTTCACTAATTCCCCACTTTAATCGGGTTTTCAATAAATTTCAGTCAATAAACACAAAAAAACGTTCAAAATTTAGTTCTCTGTCCAGAATTGTGGATACTCCGTCTTCCAGTCCAGGTTTGAACCAGGAGACCGATGTTACCGACCGAGCCCAACACAACCAGGAAACTGCACAACCTCCTGAGCAACCTCGAACGAAACCTCGTGAGAGAAAGCAAAAGCTTCTCATGCACAATGTCGATGACTGACACTCCAGCGTAAACCACCTTTTATTCCAAGATATTTTATATATAAATAAGACTGTTATTTGCTTCGTATTGATTCTTATTATAATAAACCGCATATATTTGCCCGCAGACCCACAGAATCCTGCGGGCAAATATTGAAGTTGACTGCCAGGGAGACGCGACATTTTCCCTCAAAAATTCTCCAATTGCGCTTGCACTCGTAAATCGTCAGAATAATCGTAAACTCCATAATAAAATTCAGATTGTCCCTCGTTGTTAATTACTTGTCTCATTGGTCATAATTATCTAGTTGACTGTGCCTCTGTATTGACCAGTAGAGACGAGAGACATTTTCTTGGTGAAATTCCCAACAATTGTCTTGGTATTACGCCACAATAATGATCAATTTCATGTTCCAATTGTTGTCGAGCATTGTAATAAATTAATTAAAACATTATTAATGCTTACTCCACTGATTTCCACGGGAGTGGGATCTCATCGTTGGAAACTATTTCTCAAGTCATATTGCTTGTCCATATAAAAATATCAAAATAATCCATAAAATCGATTAATTTCAACTTGAAATTATTTTTCCACGTTATAATTAAATAATTTTTACATTATTAGCTATCAATCGATTAATTTCCCCCTCTTTTTGGCGAGAATACCATGGGAGCTGCCTCCCCCCCCCCCCCCCTGGAAGGTAGTCTGTGCGCAGCGTAGGGATACATTTTTCTAATGTCGTCCGACCTTTACACTGAGCTTGGCTTTCGCCTGACGCATTTTCGAGTCAAAATCCAGTTAAATCGATTGAGTAAGGATGAACAATGTTATAATTAATTAACTACAATGCCCAGCAACGATTTTACCATGAAGTTGAGCATTATTTGGGCGTCTCCGGAGTCCCAGAAGCTGAAAAATGCTTTATGTTGCGAAAACGTTTAGTCCATTGTTCGCCCTCTAAAGGTGACCTTCACAACGGCGGCGAGGAGGCGACACGCTGAAGCACGTACGCAGGTCGTTTGACATATAGTTTTGCGCAAAGCGAATAAAATCAGTTGAGTAAGCATTAAGGGCCGGGTGTAATAATTTGTCACCTCGAAATCGCCGGCCCTGATTAAACGTGAAATATTGATAGACTCGTGAGCAGACATTCCCGACTTGCAGAAATCATGCACGGACGTCGGAAATTAGGTTTACTTACGATTTAATTATTATTTATCTTGTAATTAGTCACGGGGATGTCGAGGTTACGAACTATTATACATGGGCCTTAATAATAATAATTTATTTTCTTTGGTGCTACATTGGTTTTACAGCTACACAGGCCTTCCTCCCTCCACTCCTTATGTTTATATTTACATAAACTTCTACAGTATATTCTATTATCACATCTTTTAGTACTATACATTTTGACT
>JAPYZM010000919.1:0-23908 GCA_030522845.1 Psyttalia concolor
AGAGTTATTTCGGGTAATTTCATTGGCTCCATTCCATGTGTCACCATGTACTTCTCAATTAACGGAAGGTAGTGATCAAACCATCGGTTGAGGTTGATCTCACTAACTCGATGTCCTCCTCCCCCAGTCCTAAAATCGACGCAAGCCCCATTTAATCAGATCAATCGAGGGAGATGACTCCAATTAACGACTTACTCTCCATCCAGTCTATTGTACTCGAGGTGGCCATTGTTCCCATGGCATCTGATCACAGTTGTTGCAAAAATAAAGAGCACAAACTGGTAAATCATAGTACCGCTGTAACTGGACGCCCAGGTCGATTAATTGAAAACAAGTCCTCATCAGTGGCTTTTTATTTGGAAATCCTCCCGCGATATCTTATCTCGACTTCTCAAGTGTTATTTGCACATTGAGACTTCTCCAGTTGCCACTGGGAGTCAATACACATCCTCGAGGCTGACTAAAAAAGAGCAAAAAAAAAAACGAGTACACCTGTTGGCAGATCTCCATCGGCTGTGATAAAAAAAAAAATATATCGAGTGGATTATTTTTACGTAATTTTCACTGATGTCTCAGTGCTCTTGACCTCAGCTCGCCTTGGACCAGCCAGTAGTGGCCGTCAATCGAGAGAGTTGTGGATGTCAATGCCCTCGAATCACTCTCACTGGATAGTGGAGGACAACAGTAGAATTTTACTCTCGATGACCTCGAAAAATCAAGGCCTCTATCTACCAATGAATTTCACTTTTACTCATCTGACCCAGTGACCCAAAAAATTCCCTATTTCGGAGGACCTTCTGCTGGTTCAATGGCTCTCGTGTAAATTCAAAATACAGATTTCACTGTTCATTTCTCCTCGGGTGAAATTTTATTACCGCATATTTAATTATAATGACGTGATTAATTACACCATTGGCCCCATTCAAGGGAATTATGTATTCTTCAGAGCATCAAATAATCTCATTAATTACTGTTAATTTTTTTCAATGTAAATTAGAAGTTAATTAGAAGAGTGTCTCTGTGGATGAGAAATTGTTTTTTATTATTAGATTGTTTTATTCATTGAGAGGGGAATATCATTATAACGAGGAGAAAAAAATTAATTAGCAATTTATCTTCATTAGTGAGTTGTAAATTTAATGACATCTCACGATGACCAAGTGAACTTTCCTGAGACCTCTCAGAGAAGTCTTACTAGTGGGCGATAAACATTCCGTTATCAACAGACGATAAAGAAACAACTCCGATAATTCAAAGTTCAATTGCACATATTTAACGTAATAATTTATTTCTCCTAAATTACATGATCAGCTGGTCAACATTATCGGCCACAATGCGATAGCGATAATTGACCTGGTCCCGCCAGTCCTCCAATTGTATCATACGCAGGCTATAGGGCTCGGGAATCAGATCATTGATCTCCCTGATCTTCTCCTGGATCCCCAAGACAAATCTGTACTCAATCTCACGGACAACCAAATCTCGGCAGAAGACACTTGCGGCCTTAGTCAGAGCATTAAGAACGTGATCGAGTAAGTGTCCGTGTATCTTGAGTGAGAATTTTCTGTAATTGAGAAATCGCCTGAGATTATCAATCTTAATCTTCTGCTATTGCGCAAACACCTGATAAAAAATATATCTCTATCAAAGTAATGAATTCCAAATTAATGGAGAGCAATAATTACCCAATGTCGACGATCTTGAAGAATCGTACAGTGATCTTACGAGTGGTGAGATCAAATGAGCCGAGGACCTGGACATTGATGTTATCAAAGCGCCCATTGAAATCACCTTTGCGAGTTAGGAAAAGGTATCGAAGGGTGTAAGCGTAGGTCACCTAGAAGACAACAGAGAAAAAACTAACTGTCCTAATTTTATTTCTGTCCAATCGTAATATCTAATATATTTCCAACATTTGTTGGAAAGCGATGGGACAAAAATACAATTCTTCTAAGAAAGGAATGAATGATGACTTATTCTCGTTTGCCAATGCGGACGCGAATGCTAAAACTCCTCGATGCGCAGTTGGAATTGACACGTGCTAGACGAATTATCTAAATGATGATAATAAAGAAGAGAATATTCTAAGATAGTTACGTCTAAGTGGTCCCAGAAAAGCGCAGCATCGAAATCGATGACTTTATTGCTGTACCGAACGATAACGTCACCATGCCTCTGGATTGATGAGCCCTGTTGAACCCAGCCATGCTGCAGCTGAACTTGTGGATTCAATCCTGGCTGGAGTTTCAAGGAAATAAATATACTTAGATCAACTGAGGATTTAATCTAAGTTGTCAGCATGAGCTACTTACAATTGAGCTGAGGGACAGGATATCATCGGGCATGCTGAGAGGATCCATTCCTCCTTTAATGATCGCTTCCTTAATCACAGGAAGGGCCTTGTCAAAGAGATTGTTGAGGTCCACTTCAGTCACCAGCTTCATCTGAGAAAGATCCCTTTAACAAGCAGTACAGCATGAATTCACCCACTTCTACTGTTGACATTTTTAATGTACCCCAATGGTAATTAGACCTCACCCATCATCAATTTGTGAATCATTGGGAAGCCAGAAGCCCTGCACCTGAAACCCAAGGGCCACCAGAACAATCACCGAACACCAGTCAATCATGTTGTCCGTATCAAGTTGGTGTACTCGATTTAAGGAGAGCTTGCAAGCGTTTACTAAGGAAGTAGTCCAACGACGATTTTTTATTACGCGTATCTTATCTGACAATTATAAAGGCCTACCAGTTGTCGATTACCTACTCTATCTTTAATCTCTGCGGTCTTCTATTATTCAGGAGTTCGTCCCGAATTCATTCGATATCGACGACTGGAGATAACAATCTTTTTTTTTTTTTTTGGTAAACGAGTGATACTTTGATGCAGACTTTGAGACCTCATCCTTCAGAATCAATTAACACGTGATACTTATTTTTAATTAATGTCTGCTTGAGGCAAGTTATGGAGCAGTTGAGAGTACTTGGTTAGCGCTTGATCTTGAAGTTTTGAGAGAGCCAGGGTCCATTGCCCTCGGTATCACTCTCACTCTTAGTGTAGCCCTGAATCCACTCTCAGTGACCTCGTGAACGAGATTTCTGGGGAGCTAGTGAGTTTCACTTTCCCAGTTTTTGACCGAGCGCTCTGGTGACCTGCATCTGAATACGAAACGCTTTCTCTGGATCTCTGAGGTATGTTTTTGAGGGCAGGAGATATCGAGGTCAGCTCTCATTTGCTCTGGCTTAGTTGATTGGCGAATAAGATCATCGCCAGATTGTTCTCCAGCCTACCATCAAAGAATGCCAGGCGTTGAAAAAAAAAATCAGATCTTAGAAAATCTTTTCATAATCTGCCAGAGCTTGAGTTCAAGCCTAATTATGGAAGTCCAAGTGTCTAGGAGAGATTGAAATTAAATTTGTATTGTAAAAAAAAATAGTTCGTCTGAGAGTGGCTGACCTCTTCTGGGGCAGAGTCCAACTGCGCCAGCAAGTGGATAAATTTGTATTATCATCGGTTGATAACAGTTTCATTATCTTCAAACAGTCATCAAGTTCTTCAACGTTACTAAAACAAAAAATAACTACCGCACGTGACGGATAATGAATGCAATTAAAACTGAATATCCAATTGGATGCCTAAGCTCGAAGCAATAAAATTCAATTGATTCGCTAATTAATTCCTCGACGATTGGAATTGATCGGTCAACATCATGAAAAGTACGTCATAATTTATGCTAACGATTACCGAGAAATTGGCAATGATGACGATCCCGGGATGTTTACATGTCAGTGTAAATAATGAATCAGCGGCATTGCTGAATATTCTAATTTAGGATGCGTCTGAGAAAGGGATTGAACTATACTGCAGTCTTACGCAAGTGTTTTTCAGGAAAGTAAACACGATGAGCAGTTCAACGTGAACCAGATAAAAATCCATTACGTACGTTGGACGTTTGCAAAGTCAAGGCTCTCGTTAATTTCTCTCCATTGTTGCACAATGAGATTACAGAGTAATTCATGATTATTGTTCAATGTTGAACGTAATGGTTCCATTTGTTTCGTGAGGAGTCTTTAGTTCGCCTTAGAAACCTCTTGTGTCATCAGAAGTCCATTGTCTGAACTGGTGAGACCGGAGAGTCGTATTCCTGGGGATCAGGGCAGGCTTTGAGCTCCGATTTCGGCGATATCTGGAGAACTGGAGGAGATAAACGAGCAAGACTGAGTCCAGTAGACTTTCTGCATTAAAATTTTGTCTTTTTTATTGGAAATTATCTCGCCTTCCGAAGGTTATGGATCTGCGTTCTTGTAAGGGCTTCGGGAAAAAAGGGTCGGTCTCTGAGGTTTTCCCAACTCAAATCCTCCTCTCGACGTGAACTATTGAATTCCCTTTTTGTTATTCTCCCAGCAAAGATCACGAGGTCTGTTGCAATCTTGTTTTTGTTATTCAAGCCCAAACCCGTACTCCACTCGTAATTAATCTCACAATCGGCTTTTAACGAGTACGTAGTCTACACGTGGTGAGGTCTCTCTGCACTAGGAAACGTGGCGTAAATGTTCCCTAGGAAAACAGACGTGTTATTCGCAGTTTGTCCTCGGAATCGATTGCGTGTAATTCAACCAATGGGCGAAGCTGGTTCGGTGGGTGTGTTGATCACTTGTCTCTTTTGCGAGGTTTTTTCTTAATGACGACTACAGTCACTCAGCCCAAAAGTTACTCCTCACTCATTGGTCGTTGCTGGAACACGCGTTACCCCTTCTTGCAGGACAGATGTGTAACTTTCTTTCACAACTCAGTGGACTGGGTCGAGTAATTGAAAAAAAGAAACAAAATATGGATTTGATTGGTCTCCGGTGATGGTGTGATTGTATTTTTTTTTTTGGAGGAGACAACTGTCGTTGAAATGAGGTCGTAGTAGGTGAGTCGACCTCACTGAGAGCTCTTTCCGTTACGGAATTTTTTGGGAGTGATTGGCCTCTGGCGATCGTTTGATTAGATTTTTTGGAGAATTCTCGTTGAAATCGGGCCACAGCTGGCGATTCTACCGCTTCGAGAGATCTTCCGATCGATAGCTTCACAAGGAGATTAGGAATTGTATAAGGAGCCTTGAATTTACAATTTTTAAGTACCTCTTACAGTTATAAAAATTAGAAAACACAATTGCTACAGTTCAATCGTCACAAAAAATTTTTTTCTTCAGGAATTAATTACGGAAATAGTCCATTTCCTCTTCATGAATTAATTATGGAAATAGTCGAGTCTTAAAAAAAATATATAGTCGGAGTGAGGTCGATTTGTTCCAAGCCGAGAGTATTGAGACATCTCTTGTGATTTCAAAAATTGTTTATGAATTATTCATGAGAAGATGAGCTCCCAAATATTGCAATGGGTTTATCAATTTGTGGTTTTTTACCCTGAAAAGATTTTCTAGTTTTTCCCCAGATTGAAATGATGTTGCCTAACGGTTCAAGGTGGACAGTCAAAACAGACCTTCGACGACGAGGTAATATCGAAGGTTTAATATCTAGACCTTCGCTAATCGTCTGTCGAATTTTGAATGGAATTTCGGTTAGTTAACTCATCCATTCAACTTCCACTAGGTAAAAAAAAATATATATACACATAATTCACAACAATTATTCCAGGAAACTGGTTTACTGCTAAATTCAGGAATTAAAATGAAATCATTCCGTGAAATTGTCGAGAAAAGCAATCCTTTCACTTGGAAAATCGAGCGTTCGGGGCGCATGTAATTGCACGACTCGAGTTAACCGAACAATGTGAATTCATATTAGGCCAGTGACCCGCCGTTGGCCGCGCGCAATACATAAAATAAAACTGAGAATGAAAAAAGCGAAACAAGAGCAGCGGAAGTGCTAGAGGAGGAGAGAAACGACCAGTAGGATGCGTCCAAATTTCCAGATGACGTTGTCCATGTTGACCAAGTTCCACATGAACAAAAAAATCAGGCGTAAATTGTCAGTTTTCACGCCTCCATTTTCCCGCTCGCGATAAATATTATCGCCGATTGTCTTACATTCTTGTGTTTAACGAGTCTAGTCATACGATAGCGCTGGAAAACAATGGCCCGACCGAGGGTAATCGATGTATCGCGGTTCTGCTCTGCGGTATAGAGTCCACCAATCGGAGAACGACCTTTCGGTCCTCGTAATGTGCAGCAGTGAAAGCAGAGTCTGACGAGTCTCAAGATGTATGAAGTGGTGATAAAAAAATAAGAGACGAGGGGGGGAATAACACACCCACCGAAGTCCTTTAATTCTAGCTCTTCTGCGTTGCAAGTAAACATGTTTTTCAATTTTTTTTTATGGTGCAGTGCGCAGCTGTAAAAATTCATGTCTCACATCTGTCCTCCTTACATTTCGGGCGAATGAAACTTCAGTTGTCGAATATAATACCCATAAAAATTGTGGCTACTCGAGGAAAATTCCCCAGCTCATGACTGAAATTTTTTACCCCTCATTAAAAATTCTCTAGACGTGAGCATAATTTTTTTTTTAAGATACTCAATTTTACGATTGCCGTACGGAGAGTCACTGTTTACTAAAAAATGTCTCTCCCTGCGGGACGAGAGAAAAATTATGAAAAGAAAATTATCTTTAGTTTTCGAGAGTTGACGGAATTTTTTGGGAGTCCCATTTTTGAAAAATGTAATTTTAAATAATTTTACTGCTGAAGGAAAAATTGAATTTCCATTTTATCGGAATCGCGGATGATTTCTATTGACTTCCACAAAAAAAAATAGGCTCGACGTGCTCCAGCCAATGACGTTGGGCTTACGTTCATAAACACGTTTTGGTTTACAATACTACACGACGGCAAAACAGCGTAAATTATAAACGCTGGAGTAGGGAGGGATACGCACGGCTGGGAGTAACTTGGCCGTTTCGACGATTAAACTTTCAGTCAGAGTCTGTCGCTCATCAAGAGCGCATGTGCTTTGTTATTTATTTTAAAAAAAGAGGCCTTTGTTAATTATTTATCACCTGTACACGTGATTAATTCGAGTGATTAAAGGAGTTTGTTAATTGGAGTGTGCAATCAATGCAGAAATTTTTGATTGTGAGTTCCTTTGAGCAATAAATAATGAAAAAAAAAAGCCTCGTAAAACGGGTGAAGATGAATTTGCATTTGCTTTCGACTGGATAGAACCAAATGATTGATCGGGGGGAGGGATTAAATTGTTGTTTTCTCCTCTTGACGAGCGAAAATGGGCCTTTTATCTGAGATTAAATTATCGAAAATAGATATTCCGCTCGTGTGCCACGTCCACGGCCGCTACAACTGGACGAGGGCCAAGGGTCATCTACAATTTCCCTAGTCTTGATTTATCGATCTCGAAGTGTAAAAAATTATTCACCGTATGATTGTTAAATTCGTCAATAGCAGGGAGAGTAATCATTGGGATTCCCGATGAATCTCTCCCCCCTTAAGTCCTCCCAATCGATTCACACGATTTTTTTAATGAGACCCCAAGTGTGGAGTTGTTTCGTTGAACGAAGAGACCGGAGAAGCCGGTCACGTCTCTCTGTTGTCGCGCGAGAGACCGGGGAGAGGGAAGGAAGAGCACAAATAGACATCGGGAGTGTCCTAATTCACTAATGAACTCACCAGCCATACCAGTAATTGCTGGATTTTTTTTACGCGCCCGTTTACAGGGAAAAATTGGGAAAATGTAATTTTTTTTTTATAATCAGCCGAACCAGGGGGACAGTTGCTTTTGAAAGTCGGTCGCTTATTTTGTCCTTGGGGAGGGAATTTTAAAGTCTATTTGTTAGTGCTGGGTCATACGAGTTCACTGATAGAGCGGGGAGATATGATTATTGCACGTCAGATGAAATTTCAATTTTTTTTTTCAATTTTTAAATGCCCATTTTCATTGCTCATTTGGAAAAAGTAATTGAGCAATTGATGGGCGCAAATCATTGCGTCAAATACCTAATCGAGAAGGATTAATTAATTGCAATTTAGTAGGATAAATAGGGAGGATAATAGAGTAAACAAATATTTATTTTTATCGGTGACATGAGTCGGTGCAATTGTAAGTAAATAAAGGGGAATACTGAGACCCCTTGGCACCAATGGACGATAATAAAACTCATGAGGGAATTATTTTAATATCCAGCCGTAGTTGTAATTAATCATAATTGAACGCCGAGATTCTAGACAAAACAATTGATAATTGCATTAACAAAGAAATTCTCTTCTCTTCTCGTTTTAACGAGTCGTCTTAATTACTTGCTGATTGGGTTATTTTTCTTCTCCCTGCGACCAGTAGAATAGCTGGGCTTCCGGTTTGGCAGGATGAGACTGGCCGACAGCCCGAGACACTGACTAATCGCATTAAAATTGAATTTCCGTTTGAATTCGCGAGCGAAATTTTCCCTATTCAAAATTTCAAGGAGACATTCACTCGCTAAATGAGAAAAATTCAATCGCCAAACATAATCTCCGAAACGAAGGGAGATAGGGAAATTTTGGTTATATGGTTTTTTGTTGAGCGAATTGCGAGCGACAAAAAAGGTATTGGCAAAAAATTCGCCATCTTGCGCGGGTTAATAGATACTGGCCGAAAATTGGCCGAGAGTCAAAATTTGTTTGCACACTTTACCTCAAAATTTATAATTCAAATAACAATGTTTATATATTATCGTAATACACGTGACAGTTAATAAACATGTTTGTTAGTGGCTGTTGCCAACAAGAATGAACGATAAGAATTTCCTGCGTTTATTCACCTGACGAGCGAGACGAGAGCTCGACGTAATAGTTGATGCAATGGGAAAGGAGTCAGCCTTTCGCCAAGTCTTTCATTTGCACTCTCGATTATATAACGTAACGTGATTTAGTCAATTGATCGGATTCAATGGATGATCAGTCAGTGGGGCAAGTCAAGATGTTCAAAGAAGCATTGAGCAGTCATTTTTTTTTAATTAAAAATACCCCGAGGCGGTCGCAGTAAATTAATTAATATTGACCAGATCAAATGACGTTTTGGGATAGTTAAAAAATCCGCAACAGTCTCGAATAAAAAATACATTAAAAATTTTGATAACTCCAAATTTTTGAATAATTTTCAGTGACACTTTCGTAAAACTAAAAACAACAATTGTCGAATTGTCAGGAGTATTTATTTTGAAAAAAATCGTGAAATAAATTATTTGTTTTCACTTGAGAAGCATTCACGAGAGGCAACTGTAGCTATTTCGCAAAAGTGGAAATTGCCGTCTTGTCTGGCTGCCAAAAAAATTACCGGCAACGACAAACGAGTTTACTTTAGTCTCTCAGCTGATGATTCTAATCATCAATCGATCGGTCGTCTGGTCTTTGAAGGTCAATGGTTTTTTTTTTCCCCCCGTCATCTCGGGACATTAAAATGTCGTGAATAAATTGACGTAGGCTGGTACTGCTGACGCTGTTGATTATGTGGAAAATAATATCTCAGGAATTTTCATTCTGTTATTTTGTTTATGAGCCAAGGTACAACGTTCAATTGCTCTGGCAGTGATACTCGAGAGGGTATTGCTGTGGCACATAGTGGTTCAATGTCCACGGGAAATTCATGAGAAAATTGTCAGGTTTAATCATGACTGTGAGAATATTCCCGTCAATTAATCTCAGATTAACGGACAATCAAGTGTACAATTATTTATCGTGCTCTAGTATTTTTCTCAAATTGTCTTAATGACACTTTGTAGCATCAGGTGTGGAACGTGACATCGAAAGCGATCCTAAGCCTTTTAACATTTAATCATTTCACTCGAGTGTGAGAGAAAAAAAAATCCCGAATGTAAGGCAGTCGCTGGAAGAAGAGAGACAATTATGCATTCGAAATTGACCATTTACGCAATCCAATGAATTTGCATTTTTAATTTTTTTCTTTGACTCTTGTTAATGGGAAAATATTAATTTTTTGTCTGGCATTAATGAAGATTTAGACACTCGAAAAGCATATAATTTGCATGTATTTAATTACCATTTACCTCATGGAATATTTCTATTTTTTCGACACAAAAAAAAATTGGGCAAAATTTCTTTGAAATGAAGAGGAGGTGAAGAAAATTTCAGGAGGCAATTTTTTGGGTAATTTAACAGAATAATTATAATTATTTGTATCCTCAAGATGTGCTGCAAAGAAATAAGTCCAAACATTTGAGGAACAAAAATTCAGAAGCTAAGGCAGGCTTGAAATATTTCAGAGCCTAGGAGGAGGTTGACAATTAAATTACCGGCGACAATTGTTTCATCTATTTTTAAAAAATTTCAATCCCTTTAAATAAATATTACAGCACCTTTGACAGCTCAAAAATTCCGCTTTTAAGATCACGTGCCCCAGCCATCTTTATCGACCGCACTGGTGATACTGGTGTTTCGTCATTGGACTTTACCAGTACCACGTGATCCCTGATGTTGCCGTGGTAGTGTCAGCCCCCCCACTGCTGGGGAAAACGTGTATGCAGGGCTGGTGCTAGGCTCAGTGAGGAAAGAGATAGCCCAGGAGAGCCCCTCGAGGGACAAAGGATCTCAAGGGCGGACATTACAAGTCCATTTTGCCTGTTAAAGTGACAAAAAAAAAAAAAGACATTTAAGCAAACGTTTAAATCGAATTACTCAGGGCATTCTGGAGTACTTGGTGTGGATCCAGTATTCAGGAATAATTAGAGACACTAGTGCTCCAAAATATCTGTCACTGGATGACCCCGAGGCTCGGCAAAATCATCAATTAAATTTTATATTGATGAGAAATAACAAGAAAAAAAAGAGCGTTGAAGTGCTTAAATGACCGGAGACAATTTAATGGAATAATTCAGTCTCTGTGAGTGTCAAAATGATTGAATGAGACCAACTGCCATTGAATAAACCAGCTCGAACCTGCCCAGACAAAGGGGGAGACGTAATTTCATGCTGTAAACATCGAAATAACTTCCGAGTGACTGGGAATAAATTCATCGATTTTGGGACTGGCCAAGGGGTTCTCAGTAAAATGTACAGCATGAACTACATTGGCAAGTTTATCAGCAATTTTCGGGATTTTTATAATGAAATTAATACTGCTACGCTGACTGGTGCGATCGATGTCATTGTCGTTGAGCAGGAGGATGGCTCATTCAGCTGTTCACCGTTTCACGTTAGATTTGGAAAGCTTGGAGTACTCAGGTCGAGGGAGAAAGTGGTGAGTTTGAGCGTGATTGAGTAATAATTTATTTAATTTACGAATAAGTAATTTTTTCTAAAAACTGTCGAGTTTTGTTTTTATTCAGAAATTCAACTTTAAAAATAATGACGCACTATTTCTCACTTAATTATTTTATTTTTGACGAAGAGTTCAAAGAGTTCATTGCGATCTTACATTTCATTGTGCCAATCAGTTGAGGCTTTTTCAATCGAAAGAGATTTTTTTAAATAATTAAACCTGCTGATTTCTACAACATTTGAGGAAGAGAGAGTGCTCTGAGACTTTTCACTACTCCCCTTCATTAATTGTCAATTATCTTGAGAACGAGTAATTTAACGAAAAACCTGTTTCGTAAAGTCTTCCATTTCCAGTGCAAAATTACTTGAGATAGTCTTCTTCAAAATAATACGATCTCGAGATATGCTATTATTTACAAGACGTCAGGAAGTAACTTGATACGTCTTACAATTAAAAATAAATTCCCCAGGTGGACATAGAAATAAATGGCGAGCCTCAGCAAATCCACATGAAGCTGGGTGATTCGGGGGAGGCCTTCTTCGTGGAGGAGGTCCCCTACGACGGCTCCCACCGCATCACCGACATTCCCCCTCACCTCGCGTGCTCTCCAATTCCCGATGACAATTGCTTTCCACCACCACGATTTCATCTGCTGTCTGATCTGCCAAAAGAGCAGCATGAGAAGATTCTGAGGGACTCGGTGATCTCCATCGAGCGTGAGAAGCTGGAGCGTATGTCTTCACTGCCACCAGATCAGCGGGAGAAATTTCTCATTGAGCAGTTCTCAGATCTCCCCGCTGAGGATCGTGACAAATGGCTGCTTATAGCCTCCATGACGTACGAGGAGAGAGATAAAATATTTAAGGAGAGCGTTAGTACAATGTCTACCCTTCAGAAGCAGCAGATGATTAGGGACGAGTACTCAGCCCTCAAAGTTGAAGACAGGGAGCGTCTGTTCAAGGAGAATTTTCCAGAGCTACCGGCCGAGCAGAGGCCCTCATTCGAGAAGGCATTGCTGAACGATTGGAAGTCAAAAGACGAGAAAGAGGAGGAGAAAAATCCACCCCAGACTGAGGAAGAGATCTTCGACATGGACAACATCGACGAGGAGGAGCCGAAGCCAGTGGTGTCCACTCCAAAGTCCTTCGTTGCTGTGACATCCACCGAGAGAATCAGAAAGATCAGTGTCGTTAATAACGACTTTCGACCCATCACCGACGATCCCCAGAGCAGCGCCAAGGAGAAGTCGAGTGACGAGTCCATCGTCAGCGCGGAGAAGAAGAGTGTTAAAGAGGAGGTGAATGAGGACGTCAAGACTCCGTCGATGTCCAAGCGGAAGAGGAAGAGGAAGAGTATAATGAAGAAGAAAGGCTCCCAGAGGAAGACAAGCAATGGCAGCAGCAGCCAGACTGAAGTCAGTGAGGGAGAAGTTGCGGTTGTTGAAACTACTCAGGCTGAGCCTGAAAAAGAGTCAACGCCGGTTGAGCCATCAAATCCACCTCCAGATACGGATTTTCATTTCTTCAGCGATACTGAGATAACTAAGTGAGTTATTGGGATGGAATGATGAGTAGACATTTGATGGAATGGTTTCGTAGGCATGTGGTAGAAATACAAAACATTTTTATTGTTTGGGGATGTCCAGGGGAAGAATCGAATTTAATTGTTCAATATTAGTGGCATAAGGGTGAAGATGAAATTGTCTTGAGAATATTTTTTTATCACCTGGATATCCTTGAAATACTCTACATGCTCACCACGCTGACGACACAGGACACTTAGTTGTTGATGTAATGGTAAAATTGATGTGTTTTTTTTTTCATTTTCCACATTAAAAGGAACCGGGATTCTAGGCCAAGTTCACCAGTTCAATCAGACACTGAATTCGAGATGAGGAAGATTGAGCAAGAGGGCAAGGAGAGAGATGCAGATAACAAGGGACCCCAGCAGAGCTGGAGATGGGGAGAGCTACCCAGTCCTCCGCCAGAGGCTTCACATCCCATTGGAGCTTCGCCAGCATCTGCACCCCAGACTGATGGTAAATTACATGAAGTCAATTTTGTTATTGAAGAAAAAATAAAGAAATCGATAGATTTAAGGTAGGAATGACGAGTAAGTCTATCAGCAATCAGAACAAAATCGTTAGATCGAAGAATTTTATGGTGACAAACACATCATCAGTGTCAGCTTATCACAATTTTCCAACTAACAAAATTAATTTGCTAACAATTGCTTCATGGCAGCTGAGGCACAACGTTCAATGCTCAGCGGTATGTTCTCCTTCATGAAGAAAACGTCGCGTGTTAGGCACAATCCAGAGTCGGAGGGCATTTACCTCAGTGATTTGAATGCCGATGAGTTGGATCCAGAAGTTGCTGCTTTGTATTTTCCAACTTCACATCGTGGAGCTACCGTTGCCAAAGGTATTTTTATTTCCCAGCTGCCTTCTTCACTTTATCTTGAACATTGCTGTGCTGTTGCTGTTGCTATTGCCTGGCTCTCATATTAATTTTGTTTTTTTTTCATGTTTCATTGTTCATTGTCCATTGAAAATATCCAAGACACGTGATTGTAATTTTCACAAACAATTGGGCATTCTTTTTTCAAGCAAAAATCCTCAGAATATAATTCATCAATTAACTTGGATATTTTTAATTATTCATGTAATTGCCTGCACATTATCATCAGGGGTTGGCCATCGATTAAAAACCTAACAGTGGTTGGAAAATTGTTGCTGCGCAAATGTGAGAAATTTTTGTGGAAAAAAAAAATGAAGGGACAATTGAAGTTGAGACAATTCAATGGAGCTTTGAGAAGTTCAAAATTTTGGTTTATTGAAATTCTACAAAAGATCGATAATTTAATGGGACAATCGAGTGATCGGGTTATTGGTGTGAAATTACAGAGAGAAAAGCAATGGACGAGGAGGATACGGAATCAGGAAATGGTCCGAGTTTACCCCAGAGTCCAAATAGCGTAGAGGGTGCCATTGGAGGTCCAAAATCCCTAGATAGTGATTTTGATGAGCAAAAACAATCAATGTTCGATTCAAATTTCGATGTCAGCCTGTCATTGTGCGGTGGACTTGATACTGATAATGGTCCAACTGAAGAATCATTTCATCAAAATCAACTGCGATTCGAGGACATTTGCACCGACATTAAACTATTTGATAATCCAAATTTGGTTGTTAAGATTAATGGAAAATTTTATAATTGGACAAGTGCCTGTCCAATTATTGTCACATTAGCTGCTTATCAGAGGTGTTTGCCACAGCACACTATTGAAAATTTGTATTCGTTGCCAATGCATCAAGATAAAAAGGAGGAAAGTGTACTTCAGGATGTTAATAAGGCAGATGAGGTGAGAAGTGGAGGATACAGTTCGTGGTTTTCATGGAGAAGATCATCGTCACAGCCACCCAAGAAATCATCAGACATTGGTGAAGGTAAAATTAATTGTCACCTTGTTTAAATGACTCACCAATTAATCCCTTAATATTTTTCTCGTGTACAGATGGCTCCAAGGGGCCTATGACTGACCTCAATAGTGATTTGAAAGCTCCAGCGGTGATTGAAGAGATCATTTACACTGAAACAATAAAGTAAGTCTCTTCTCCTCGGCCTCATGACAAATCGAAGAAAACAAATAATTCTTTTATAATTTTCCATCAGAGAATTGAAAGAAGAGTCGCCTGAGGAGAGCCCAGCCCTCCCTTCAGACTTACTTCTGTCAAGCAGTCCAGAGGACGGAAAGGACACGTCAAAAATCTCTGAAAAATCCCCGGAGCGCGAGGGGGAGGGCTACAGTGGCTCTGAGGACTCGGACAGCAATCCGAACGAGCCCCAGGGCGTGAAGATCCCCAAGGAACGTAGACCCTATTACGAGCCCACCGAGAAATACAGGAAGACCCTGAGATTATCCTCCGGGCAGATAGCAAGCCTCAACCTGAAAGAGGGCTCCAACGAGGTCGTCTTTAGCGTGACAACTGCTTATCAGGGCACCACCAGATGCAAATGCCACATCTACAGATGGAAGTGGAATGATAAAATCGTTATTTCCGACATCGATGGAACAATAACAAAGTCAGACGTTCTTGGACATATTCTGCCAATTGTTGGAAAGGACTGGGCGCAGTCTGGTGTTGCTCAACTCTTTACAAAAATCAAGAACAATGGATATAAATTGCTGTATCTGTCTGCTCGTGCTATTGGACAGGCCAGGGTCACTAGAGAGTATCTCAAGAGTATTAAACAAGGGGATCTATCATTACCTGAAGGCCCACTACTCCTCAATCCAACTAGTTTGATTTCCGCATTCCATCGTGAGGTCATTGAGAAAAAACCGGAGAGATTCAAGATCTCCTGCCTCAGTGACATTCAGGCACTTTTCCCCGAGGGCTCAAAACCCTTTTACGCCGGTTATGGTAATCGAATTAATGTAAGTGAGAGTGAAACATTTGTTTTATACTGTCTGATGGGTTTAATTCAGTAAAATGACTCAACTGTTTGGGCAATTATTTTTATTTGATGATTTTTAGGATGTTTGGGCGTACAGAGCTGTGGGTATTCCCATTATGAGGATTTTTACAATCAATCATCGTGGGGAATTGAAGCACGAACTGACGCAAACATTCCAGTCATCGTAAGTCAATGGAAAAATTATTGATTGCTGTCGTCTTACTCTTTTTCTATGAATTCTGCTATTACTAACCGAATTTTCTTATTGTTGCACTTGTTCAGTGATGATTAATTGTGATGTGTTTTGATTAATCTAATTAATCCATGAGAAGGAAAATTCTACTCATTTCTTCTTCGATTTTCTATTTTTATGTTTCTCTCTTTAATTTTTTTATCTGCAATTTTATTTTATACGCTACACGAGTTAATAATAATTAATAACGGAATAAGTGAGGATTTCCCAGAGTTGCGAGTGTGAAGGTGTTAATAAGACCTGAGAGTTTTCTTAATGAAATATTTAAGAGATAGATTATTTAAAGGGGGGGGGGGCATTATTTCTATGATTACAGTTATGCTTGTCAGAGTGATATCGTCAATGACTTGTTCCCGCCTCAGCCCAATGACAGTCCAATGATGACACCAGCAATAGCCAATTAAAAAAAAATCATTAACTGAGAATTAGGGAATTGAAAAAAAAAAATTCTTCCAGTGCCTCAAAGTGCAATTGCAACGGGAATAATTTAATTTATTTGTCAGAGATATTCCAAAGTATTTTTTACGATTTAGAGAATTAGGGAGAGTCGAGAGAAAGTATTTTACAGTGAGAAAAGTATTCAGTCTAGAATTTTGATAATTAAGAGGGTTTAGATTAGGGTTCAGATGCCTTTGGTATTCGATTGTGTATCCACATTTATTGATTAGGGTAAGCACTCGTCAGAAATTGCATTTTTCATCGTTGCTTTTTTATTTCTTTTTTTTTTGTGTTGTTTTTTGATAAATAATCCCCCTGCATTTCATGATTATGCCCCTTACTATCATGAGGAAGTGGAGAATTCAGAGGTCGGACATTGGGTGGTGGAATTTTTATTGGCGTGGGCTCATTATTTGTCCACTTGTCTGAGAAAAATATTACTCACTGCACTTTAACCCATTTACATCGGCAATTATTGCATTAATTTTTTTATTATTTTTTTCAGTTCACTGTGGCCTTTGCAATAATCATCCTCACATCATTAATTTTTACAAATTAATAATTCATTTTTCTTTCAGTTCTTCGAACTTTCATTTCTTTCTTCGATAAATGATATTTCATTCCTTAACTGAAATAATCCAAATTTCACGACAATTTCCATAAGATCCATCGAAAATGTCGATTAATAACATTCCCAAAACATTTTCATTCCAGCTAATTCCATGACTGCTGCCTAAAAGTTCAATTGCCATTCCCCTGACTTATTTCTGAACAATTTATACAATTACAGATATTCAAACATGAGTTTTATCGTCGATCACCTCTTCCCAGCCCTCCGGGAGGACGCAGCCGATGAGTTCAGTAATTTTTCTTACTGGCGCGATCCCATCCAAGAACTATCAAACATCGGAGACATGTTGAACGACCTCCAGGTCACCCAGTAATTGCCAGACTCACCACAAATTCGTAAAACTAAGTTAAGCTGCTTGTCGATTTCATTCTCATTGTGTTCGTGAAGAAAAAAAAACAATTTACTCACCTCCACTTTGGAGGCTTGAGATAATTACGATGATAATAATGATCAGTAGTCGTCATTCGCATTCAAGCTAACTTTTGTACTCTACAAATTGAAGAGGAGGAGGGCGATGCAAATCACGATTTAATGGCTTGAGATGAAAATTTGGGGAGGGGAAAAAAAATTGATATTCGAATTGTACTTATTCGTTGCTTTACGTAATTTCCTAGTGAGATAAGTCATCCACATCAGCAGGGTATGATAATGGTGAAGATAAATAGCATTCCAATGATGGATATGTGAATAGTGGATTTATTAATTTATTATTAGTTTATTATTCATTGATTTTTGGAAATGAGGAAGAGGCCTACAATGTTTCATTCTGCCTTTTCAGGGAATTTCTAGTCGAGAAATTAAGTGAATGAATTTAATTATAGAATTTATTGTGAGATAATCATGATTAATGATGAACAATTGTCCCATCATATTTAGATAATGAAAAATTGATAGATGGAGAATGTTACCTTGTGTCTTGTCGAATGCTCGAAATAATTTATATTTATTTTTGTACAATTTATTCTTTCAATCATTGGCAGTTGTTCGATGCCACGTAGATTTATATGGGCTGGGGAAAAATTATTGAATAGACGTGAATTCATTGGATTGTGATATTTGGGTCAAATTTCCAGGCAGAATTTATCTCAATTGTTTGAGGAGTGTTTCAATACTGATAGAAAGTTGGGAAGACAACTTTGTTCTCTTCTCTAATTGTCAACTGGCAATTCACTAATGTTGGATTCTCGTTAACTGATTGCAATTTTTTACATCACTTGTGATTTTTTGTCTTATTTATTTTGCAATTTGCGAAAGAATCATTGGTTTTTTTTTGGTGACAGGAGGGAATTCCTACAGTCGCAGTCGCGATTCTCTGTCTAGCCAGAATATTTTTTCTGGATAATGATCACTAGCTAATCTAAAAATGACAAAACAAGGGAAATGACAAAAAAAAATGTAGTTTAATCCGGCAGTCTCGAGGAACCGGGGGGGGGGGGGGATTATTTTTCACTGAATCATTATAAACATTTTAGTTACAGATAATAATGAAGTTTGTAAATACTGTAGGCCATTATTATTATTTCTCATAATTACAAAAATGAGTTTTTTTTTTCTATCGAGTTTATTTTTTTAAGTTGAATGAAATTAATTCTGTAGTTTAGTTAATCAATTATTAATTTTCTATGGATTGATAAATGAGAAAGTTTGATGGACCAGATAGATCTCACTCGCTCGTGCACACGCTTATCTATACCGAAACGAAATGAAATAATACTAAAGAAATGTGTTTTTGTATTTGAATTAAAATGTGATGAAGCTAGGAAGGATTATTCGCAAGGACTTTGATGTCCTGGAGTTGTTTCAGCTTCAGCTAAATGTCATGAATGTATAAGTAGCCAAAATGAAACGGTGAAAGAATGCAAAAAAAGAATAATATACGAAGTAATCAGCTTATTTATTCGTCTGCTCGTTCATTGATTAATCCAGAATAAATTATTTCTTCGTTCTACTCATTCGCCTGCCCCTCTTGGGTCTCTCCCTGACGAGTTCCTCAGCATCTGATATCTCTATTGAGTCAATTGACGTTGCACTCCTCTGGCGTTTTGGATCGAAGTGAAAGATCATCTTGGAGCTCGTTGACTTCCTGGGCTTGAAGAGCCAGGAGTAGATGCCCTAGAACATATCCCAAAGGAATTGAACCCTCGGTAGTCTCTATATTTTCAAGGATATCATTTTTAAGTACTCACCCAGGTCAGAACCATCACTAAAAACACAGTGTACACAGGATATCCCATAATAAAATCAATAATTATTCCAAAATGATTGTAAAAATCCTCAAAAATGATTTAAAAAATCCTCAGAACTTGCAATTTGGATTTTCAGCTGAGCGAAATGACAGCTACTCAAAAATTATTCTCCCTTCAGTTGTTTTACGGTCGGATAACGGACCGTTAAGTGCAAATGCTTATCAATAAAATATTTTCAATCCTTCCGGGATCTTTGGAGATCAGAAAATTCCTTCGGCAATCGAGTGGCATTGACACCGACTCGCTAGGTCGATTAGTTTTCGAGAAATCTTTAAAAAACTGGCGTCCCCCCGAATTAATTATTTTAATTTGCGCTCTCCGACCTTTGCGGAAGTAGAAAAAAAAATTATTTGGCAGTGGTAAAATTCTATTGAGCGACTCAAAAGGTGTATGTACAAAATAGTTTTATTAGAAATAATACAACAGAGTTTTGTTAGGGTTTACGTTTCATCTATCTCCTCGGCTTCCATTTCTTCCTCGTCGTTGGGTTCAGTCGATGAAACTGCTAGATGGGTATATCCCTTCTTCTTGGAGTAAAAGCCCAGAGGGATGAGTTTGAATGTCGCCAGTTGTCTTCCAAATAATTTCTGAAATGAAGTAAAGAATAAAATTCCATATTGAGTTAATCGTCGAGAATTGAACGAGAGCCGAGTATTTTCTGGTGAAACAATACATACTAAAATTCTCGCCTGCTCAGGAGTCAACGCCTGTCCCTTCTTGCAGACCTCGTAATCTTGGAGGAGGGTAACGACTCCTTTCTGAAGGGCTGTGGGCATTCCCAACTGCCTCAGATGTGGCTCAATGGCATGGGAGAAGTCAGGCAGAGGTCCCCCAGGTAGAACAATAGACTCAGTTGGAACGAACCCGGCTCTGGCAAAGTCCTCCTCACCGTACTCCTCCATCCATTCCAGCACCTCCTTCTTCGTTTTATTCGTGAACAAGAGGCCACACTGGCCCTTCAGAACCTTCGACATCTTGTGAATACCGTCAGCAACCTCAGTCTCTGGTGTCAGGCCAAAGCCATGGGCTATTATCTTGTTTTTACCGAAGAAAAAACGACTGCCCGACCATTGCTCTCGCAGGGCCTTCAGCTTGTCATTACGCATGTTGGAGTATGTGAAGAGAAATACTCGGTTGTATTTGTCAACGCTGGCTTTCACATCCTCGATTATGTGGTCTTTCAGGATTTTTCCCTTTTTGCTGGTTTTCGTTAGAGATACTGTAAATTAATCAATGATTTTTTTTTAAAGAGAGTGAATTAGAATCTAAAGAAAATTGATTACGAAGTCATCGATTAGAATAATTTTTTTTGGGAGACTCTTCATTATTCGCATCTTCTTCTAGGTTATTTCCGAATTTTAATGAGTTTAGCCTCGACATGAATAATTTTAACATGAAAAAACCTCCAAAAAATACTCACTTTTCTTATCTCTCTTGGACTTCGGCATTCTGAGTCTTAGTAATCACTGAATTCCCCCAATTAATTCGGTAAATACAGTTGTGCCGATAGTTTATTGTGACAATCACGTGGGAATAAACAGGGCAACCCTAACCTCCATTTACAATGTGAGCTTCCGAACGCATTCTAGCGATAAAAATCCAAGTGATTATCTCGAGTAGTTCCCCGTGAATCCCACAGATGTCTCCTGAATGCATGAAATAGAGGATCACGTGGTGGTGGTTACCTCGGCCTCCAAAAATGCTTTACAATATTTTTTCCATTCAAATTATCCAAATAATTCCTACAGGTCCAGATCTCCTCTTCCAGATCTTGGACAGGAGTTGTCATCCTCTCTCCCCTGAAATTCTAAAAAATATATTCAACAAACGGAAGTGCGTGTGCGCCGAACGCAGCCCTAAGATGGCGGCTTCCGTCAGTCGCAGCTAGTGCACTCTGTGAGACCGTAGTGAACGGTGAGACATTGTAATACGTTGAAGCCTTGATTTTCCAGGCCGCTTACTGCACTCGAAATAGGTGAGTAAAAGCACATCCGAAATAATATAATTCATCGACTAATTAACGATAATCATCGAGTGCATGATAATCTGAAATAAATCGCCAACAAAGTGTGGAAAGAGGGTCGAACTGTCGGCGGAAAAACGTCTCTCGTGTGGACCCCGTAGCCATTGAAAAATCATCCTGCCCCCCTCGAGTCTTCATTATTTTCTCGTTGCCGTGTGTCGAGTGGGGAATAGCCGGGATTTTAATAATCCCCCAGCTCGTGGAAATTTTCATTCAATCTCTGAACGTTTAATATTGAGCCTCAGGTGGACATGGCGATGGGGTGGGGACTTGGAGGGCGGCTGAAAAAAAAAATCATCCCATCATATTTTCGACCAGGTCATGCGATCCCAATGCGGCTCAGTCGTGCGGTAATGACGCACGCCACGCGCAACCGAGACCTCTCTCCTTCTTTTTTCTGTATTTCATTTTTTTTAACTCTGTCTCTTTCTCCTCGGGGTGGCCATCTTTGAGTCACGGCCGGTGAATTCCTCGGGTTTTCACATTTTTTTTTTTGTGGATGGAAAAATCACTGAAGCACTGGGGAACGAGCATTCGATTACTAGGGAGTACTAAATTTGTTTTTATTTTTTTTTTCCCGGTGCCGAATTGGAGAGGTTATTTTTCTCGTAGTTGGCAGCAATTTTCAGTTTAGCTACAGTCGAATGACGTAGTTGGAGAGGACAGGGGAGTGTCACGTCGCCATGTTGCCTTTGACCTGCCGGCTACACCGGATTTTGCCTCAATTTTTTTCCCCGTGGATGTTTCGTTGTCAATCGACTGCTGAGGGTGGCGAGAATTTTTGATAAATTGAGAGGGCAATTTTATTGGCAAGTAAAGGGATCAATTCCTCTGGGTGTCAATGAAAATCGGGTACTGCGTAATTTCGTAGGCTCAGTGGAACGCATATCCTTATATGGAATGGTAGATTAGTCCAATGCCAATGTCGTATTTTAGAATTTTAATTCAGGGGATTAGGTTTCCGGAAAAATTTTCAGAGAGATTAGTTGGAATTCAGTGGAGGCAGTGATTATCGGCCATTAGTCATTGACTTGGCCATTAATATCTCCAGGTTTGGACAGAAAAAATTGTTTCACGTGTGTCGAGAGATTTCTGGAGGTATCCTGGTCTCTAGGGGAGGTCCAGAATTTTTGGAGACGAGAATTCCCTGAGATTTCGGAATATTTTAGAACTGATCGCATTTTCATTAAAAAAAATCCGTCAAACTAGAGCGGAAGTAATTTAATTATTTATTTTTCTTTCCCCACTTGCTTATTAAAGATAAATATCCATCGCGACTATATTAAATAGAAAAGAAAACCGTCGTAAGTCCCCAGGAAGTGCTCTCCAACGGGAAACGCTCCTTGCAATGTCACTGAATTTATTCTGAATGATCAAATAATTTCATTGCCGCGTAATAAAAAAAAATCCCCCCGTGTCAATTGAGTTATGCATCAAACGATTGCAATACAGAATTCCGCTCCCCTGCACCTGACATTCCGCTCGAGCAGTCGTCGTATATCGCAATTGAAAAACCCCTGCAATGATTCACCAAATGATTCTCATTTTTTTTCTGTTTCACCAGGTGCCAGAAGAATTCCTCGTATCCATTGAGTCGAGTAATTCCATTAATTTATCATCTCGTTTTATCCCTGGATTTTTATATCACTGGGTTAAATTTGTATTTCCGGTCGATGGTACACAGGAGCACAAAGCCCAGTGGAATTATTTTCCTGGTGGTATCCCAGGGCTTCTTTGACAAGCCAAGCGTCATCAGCTGGTGAATCGATACTCTTTTTGGTCCACATAAATTTCCCTCACTCCAGGCCCCCCCCCCCCCCCCCCCCCCCCCCCCCCCCCCCCCCCACCCCCCCCTCCCGCAGCGAAGGTGAATAATTCATCAACTCGGAAATTTCAGCAACAGACTCTGCCGCCGGAAAAGTCGTTGGGCTTTTTTTTTCGAGTGGCAATAGGAAAATACGACGTGATACCATTCGTAAACGTGCGAATTCCTGCCTCTTCAATGATTCAGGCTCATTCTGAGAGCGAGTGAGCGAGCGAGTGAGCTGAATGACTCCCCAGTGGATGTCTTTCGACCTTACGCCTCAGTATTCCTGCAATCCCACGCTAATTACAACGGGAATAATTTTGTTTTCACTCCAAAATCGGCCACGGCGTGCCTGACTGACGTCCACTGTCCCAATTACCCTAGGGTGGGGTGAGCAAATAATTTCTGCTATTAATTGCGCTACAATAATTCTCAATTTGTGAGCGATTAAATTAACTCGTTAATTATTTCATTAAAAAATTCCATTTCTTCATTTTTAAGGGTTTGGTAAAATCAAATAATGGTTAAAAATATTCGGGCCCTTGAATTCCCTGGATATCGTGGGCAATAATGTTTCCGGCAATTCTGGTGAAAAATCTATCCGGTGTCTAGCCCCACGAGGTCGGGCGATATTCCTCTTCCGTTTGGAGATACCGCTTGGGATCGATACACCTCGAGAAGGCGACTCTTCTTCCACCTACAATTCTCCTTCCGCGTCTCCTCGTTCGACCCCGAGTAAACGGCCTCGACCAGTTTCTCCCCGGACATCGTCCTTGGCCCGTCTCCACCCTCTTCCTCCATCCCCCTCCTCCTCCCCGCCTCCCATCCGGCCTAATAATC